>PVJH01006993.1:0-96643 GCA_004026705.1 Nesogale talazaci
ATCAAATGTTCTCTGATGAAAAGCAAGTAAACAGCAGATGAAGGCCTTCACTAGTGTGTCTATTTGTGAGTGCCCAAACCCTTACAGAGCCCCGGGTTTAGCCTGGGCTTTGAAACCACTCTGGTGCCATCTGGAGTGCACCACATTCACTTTCTGACTGCCACCTGCCCTGGGGGCGAAGTCACAAGGAGCCAGGGAGCGCCAGTAGCTCTGGGCCTGAGTGAGGGCAGGCTGCCTGGAGGATAGATGGCGCAAGAGCACACACAGGGATGACAGAAAGGAGGCTGAAGTGACCCACCTCCAAACCAAGAGAGGTCAATAAAAGAAGGCGGGCTGTTGCCTTTCACCTCCCCAAGTCTGTCCTGATGAATTCATAAAAGACGCTCTCTGACTGTCTTTGTTCTAAAACTTTTAGCAAAGACCTTTGCAGAAGTCACTGTGCATGTTTGGCTTATCTATTGAAAGAACCAAACGATTCCTGGATTACTCTTTGAACTCTGCGAGGCATAGCTTTCATGGCATGTGCGCTCTCTCGCTCTCCTTTCTCTTAACACACATACCAAAGAGAATTGTGCTTTTCCTCACTATTAATAGGTCGTGATTATTTCTCCCTCGAGCACTGGAAGATTTGTTGGAAAGAATGTTGAGTCTAAAGAATGCTGGAAAACTCAGCCAGTACTATCCCTTGTAAAAATTCCATTTCATATCAGGTTAAAACATATGATATGATATGCATGTGTGCATATATGATGAGCTAAACAAGTTAACTTACTTTCCCAGTACCATTTATAAAAATAAGTTACAGGCTGAACCCTGGTGGCATAGTGGTTGTGTGTGGGACTGCAGCCCACAGGGTTGATGGTTCAAATCCAGCAGCACCTCTCCAGGAGCAAGACTGGGCTTCCTACTCCCACCAGGGCAGTGAGTGATCCACACAAACAAATGAGTTACAACACAATTGCATCAAGAATCAGACTACCAAGAGTACATCAAGAATCAGACTACCAAGAGTACATCGAAGTCACTTCCAGCCACAAGTACAACATTCTCACAGGAAGCTGCTCCACCCAAAGGAAATGACTTTCAGAGAAATCCAAGCGTTTTCCAAGCCGGATTCATGCTCTCTACAAGGCACAATTGAAAACCAGAGGCGACCTCTACCAGGATCTGACACAGTGTACTATAAAGATTTCCAAGACTATAATCATTAGAGAAGCAGACGTCTGTAACTTCCACCTGAAGAACAGCCAACTTTTCTGTTGGCAGCCCAACACTTAACCGCTGCACCGCCCCAGGGCTCCTCTGGGGCCAACCAGACAGTAATCATTGGCTTGGTGGGGGAAGCTTCATGCGATGTGATCAATCAGCTCAACTTCCTGAGCGTTGGAGAGCAAGACTGACAAGGTCAGCAGCCAGCCATGCATGGCGATGCTCTCTGTGTGCACTCTGACACAGAGATAACGCAGGAGGGAAAAACAACAGATAGACACTCCATGTTCAGTACTTTCACTGGACTTAGCACTCTGTGCTTCTCTTCGTGGCGGATTTTACTTTGTATCCCTCCTTGTACAGTTAACTATGAGCACAGCAGCTTCCGGTTCCTTGTGAGTTAGCAAACATGAGGCCGGTGAAATTCCTTCTGGATCAGAGGGTGGTCTTCGGCACTGCGGGATGGGTCTTGGAAGGCATTTGAAGATGGAATTAGCAAGCTTTGCTGACAAAATGAATATAAAATGAGGTGACTAGCAAGATGGGGGCAGTGCCTCCCCCCAGGTTTGGATGGGTATGTGAGTGTGAGCATCAAAAGCAGTATTCTGAGTTTGACTTAGAGACAGGGAATGTACCAGACCCAAACAATAAGGTTTAAAAACTGCATGCTCCACCGCTTTGTCATTCGTGATGTGGTCCGACTCATTTCTCTGAACTCACCCTGGGCCATGCTCGTCCTCACAGTCCTGGACTTCAGCCCACCTTCCACCTCTCAGTTCTCATCGAGGACACACAGCTTGCCTCCAGGCCTTCTGGCACCCAGTTCTCTATGCTCAGAATGTTCCTATCACAGTTCTCTGCCTGGCAAGCTCCTCTGTTCCTTCGGGTCCCTTTTAGACAGAGGAAATCTCTAACTGGGATCATCCTTATCTTCCATCATAGCACTTCTGTGTTTGCCTGTCAGCCCTTATCAGAACTCTTAATGAACTTATCATGATATACTTATTTCTCTGTTTGTACCCTCTCTCTCTCATGGGGCTAGAAGGCTGAGAATGGTGCCCTGGTGGCACAAGCTGGCTGGCGGCGATCTGAAAAATCTGCAATAGGAGACCACAGTCACTCATTAGGGAAAAGACTGAGCTCTCTAATCCCATGAACACTGCTAGTGACAGAAACACACAGGGACAGTTCTTCCCTGTCCTGGAAGGTCACTGTGCGTCAGCATCAACTCCATGGCAATGATATTCCCAACATCTAGCCTAAGAAGCCTGCCCCAACCCATCAAAAGCAGAGACCAGTATTACCACCTCTGCAACCAAGACTTTTAACTGTCCTTAATAAGCATCTGTATTGAAATGGTCTCAGTAGCTTAGCAGCCTGGGGTAGGGAAGAGGGTGGTAGTGCATTACAAAATGGACTGCTAACCCCAAAGTCAGCAGTTCAAATTCACCATCTACTTGTTGGGAGAAAGATGCAGCTTTTGGCTCCCATGAAAACCTCCAATCTCAGAAACCCATAGGGGTAGTTCTGCTCGGCGATACCAGGTTGAACTGAGTCAGAATCATTTCGATGGCAGCGATTATGAGTGTGTGTCAGTGGTCTGTGTGCAGAGCAGGGGTCACTGTCAGCTAAGTGGCAGCCCCCCCCCAACACAGAAGTTAGCGTGACCTGGAGGGGGTCATATCAATGGGACCTACATTTGCCCTTGTCCCCTGCCCTCTTGCCTCAGATAACGCTATGCAATCTGTGCTCGGAGCACGGAGGGGCTGCTTTTAGGACAAGAAATCATATCAAAGCATTGGGATGACCACAGCTCCGGTATAATGGCTCAAGTGAGTACAAGGACACCTCCACAGTCATCAACACCACACCTAGGATCCTAGTTGGACCTGCATAGCCAATAGGATGTAACTCATATTCGGGCCAGGAACTACACCCAGGATGATGAATCACTCAGTCATTAATTCAACTATTATAGGGATACAACAGAGGCAAAATAGGCAAAAAGTCATTCCTTCATGGAGTTTACCATATAGTAAGAAGAGAAAGATAATAACACACATACACACACAAATACTATAATTCCAAAAGTTCATGGATATATTCCATTACTTCATTCCACTTTTCCATGAACTTTTTAAAGTCACCTGTGTGTGTGTGTATGCACACATACACACACAATGGCAGAATGGCAGAAGTTGTAAAATGAAATGGGGGGAAAGACGAGGAGTGCCAAGAATTGGGGAGCTTTTGTCTTACAGGTATGAGAAGGTGACAGCTGAGTAAGGGTGTGTCTGTAGTAGTCCCAGCTCAGAAAAGGAGATTCCCATTTTCCACAAGTTTTCACACTAACCAAATGAAGTAGGCTAAGATGACTATTCTCTGCATAGGGATGGAATCAGCATCTTCCCTAAATTCATATGACTAGAAGATGAAAGTTGAAATTAAGATCCAAATCATCTGCCTCTAAGTTCAGAGGCAGGTTTAAAAACTGCACACTCCACCGCTTTGTCATTCATGATGTGGTCCAAGTCATTTCTCTGAACTCATCTCGGGCCACGCTCATCCTCACAGTCCTGGACTCTTTCCGTTTAGTGTGTGTTTTAATGCAAATACTATTCATCTGCCATGGTCAGGTGCAGCCAGAATGCTTCTTAGAGGCAAGGACGGTGAGACTTCATCTCACATACTTTGGACGTGTTGTCAGGAGAGACATCCCTTGAGAAGGGCATCATGCTTGGTAGAGTAGCAAGGCAGCAAAAAACAGGAAGGCCTCTGACAATGTGGGTTGTTGACACAGTGGCCTTGTCAATGGGCTCGACCTTAAGAACTGTCGTGAGGATGGCCCAGGACCTGGCAGTGATTTATGCTGTTGTACATTGGGTTGCTGTGAGTCGGAACTGACTCATCAGCCCCTCACAACAACAATAACAACTATGCGTTTGACTATGTGGAGCCTCGGGGCGGTGCAAACAGCTAACTTTTTCTGCTGTTGACCAGCAGGTTGGAGGTTCAAGTGCCTGCAGATGGGATGCATCTTAGAAGACAGGCCTGGCAATCTGCTTTGGGAAAATCAACTACTGAAAACCCTCTGGAGCACACCATTCTACTCTGGCACATGGTGTCGCCCTACGTGGAAGAAGTCTTTGTGGCAACTGGTAATGTTTCAAATAAATAAGGACTCAAGGAAAATGTAAACACTCACTCCCTCCCCTAAGAGAGCTAAAAAACCTGCACCTATAAAGCAATTGAAGGGGCTGTGCACCAATAATACATGCTAAATTGAATACATCCTAGGTGGGAAGGCAGACAAGAGAGGTGGATGGGCTCACAGTCAGGGGAAGCTGTTCTATCAGATGACCTTGAGAGCTGTGGTTACACTTCTCAGCCTCAGCCTCCTTCCATGCAGAGGTATAGACTGTGTTCACTTTGTTCCAGTGACCCTCATCTCCTTGATTTTTATCGAGGAGGATATTTTAGAACACAGGGTAGCTTTTATAATCAACAGCATTCCGTACATGTAAATACCTTACATTGTTACAACCGGCAGAACAACTGCTCATCCCACTCACTCCCTGGTCATTTCTTCATTGTGTTGTTTCTTTCTTCTCCTCTGCTCTTTGATACATTGGTCCATCCCTCATGACTCCGCAGCACCCATACATTTTCTTCTCAGGAATCCCCTAAAGTCTAAAAATAGAATTCTGTTGTTGTTCACTGCTGCTTTCTTTTTTATATCACATCAGTTGTTCAGCCTCTGTCTGCCAGAAATGTGTGATAACTGGGATAATCAGCATTGTTTTCTTCCCAACTAGATGTTTATTTCCTGAAGAAGGGCTGTCATCAGCTATGTCAGTTCTCTTAGCTTTTCAGCAGCACCTAGTTCTACCTCCTTCGTGGTTTTGAAGACTTCCTAAAAATCATCTGAGAGGAATGAATGGACATAAAAGAAAAAAGAATAATTTATAAATTAACAAAGGGGCATTGGGGAGGGAGGGGAAGGGGGAAGGAGTGGGGGAATGAGGAGCTGATGCCAGGGGCCCACATAGAAAAGAAATGTTTTGAAAGAGATGATGGAAACAAGTGTCAAAATGTGTTTGACAAAATGGATATATGTACGGATTGTGATAAGAGCTGTAAGAGCCCCCAACAAAATAAAGTTAAAAAAGAAAATAGTGAAACTATTTTGTAGGATACAGTGATGTTAGATTCACCGCATTATGCATGAATCCAAGACTGTACAAAATCCAAGACTGTGTGAACTGTACACTGTGGACTGTCGCTCATAACAATGCATTCATCTTAGGTTGCCAACTATATCAAAGGTTCCACATAAGGGCAAATTAATTAATAAGAGGACAAACTCAGTGCAGGGGGGAGAGGTAGGAACTCTGTGCTTTCTATATATTTTTCTAATAAATCTAAAATACTCTAAAAGTTAAAGCATATTCAAAAAAACAAATAAAAATATAAAGATGAGAGCTAAAGGTGGGGTTCATAGCTAGAGTTAATAGGCTGGTGAGAGAAATTTGGGGTGTAAGAAGAGAGAAAGAATTAAAATGAACTGAAGTTTAGGGAAATATATTTGGAAGGAGGAGGAAGATTGCTAAATGAAGAACCTATTTTTCAAGAGAGATGGTAGGTATAGTTCTATTTGTATAATAATGTAAACTGAGATTGTAATTGGTCACCTTCAACGTGAAGTTCTGGAATCCTACAACCCGGTAGCAGTACCTAGGGAGCCAGCATGTGAAGAGTACAAGTGAAAGGACTAAAAGGCTAAGGTGTAATGTTAAAAGGATAGTCAAGGAATGAAAAGATAGGGTGGGTAGTGGGACTGTCTGTTATTGTATTGTGGGGGGAGCTATTGTGATGGAAATGGAGGAAAAAAACAATGAAAAGGAAAGTGAAATCTATAAAACAGTAATGAAAGGAACAGCAATTTTAGTTCATCTCATTCAGGAAGAAAGAAAGATGGGGAAAATGCCTCTCGGTTCATTTTATAAGGTTGTTTTTGTCAGGTACCTTTTTTTTTGGGGGGGGGGGGGGCATCACTGCTCTCCGGTGGTGGGAGTAGGAGGGCCAGCCCCACTGCTGGAATTGAAAGGTACCTTTAAGTAAGTTCCAACACCCAGTGACCCTGTGTAGAACAGAAGGGAACACTGCCAGGTTCTGTGCCATCCTCACGATTGTTCATTTTGAGCCCATGGTTGCAACGACTTTGCCCATCCCTCTTGCCTGTGGTCTTCCTCTTTCTGCTGCCTTTTCATTTGTCCAAGTCTGCTGTCCTTTAAACAGTTAGCATTATCCAATGAACCAGACAAAGGCATTACAAGTAAAGAAATTTTCCAACTCAATCTCTCATGAACATAGATACAAAAATTCTGTGTGTGTATAGTGACCGTAATAAGCACTTTTCAAATTATCTAGTCTTGTAGGATGTTCTTAAGTGCCTGAGGTACGTGAAAAGCCGTAAAATAGCACATTTTGTAAATTTTTCTGTTGAAATTTATTTGAACTCTTGGGGTTGTTGTCCCTTTACAGTGGCCACATTAACCATTGTCCCTTATGCTTCTGCATTACTTTGCCCTTCTGTGTGTACTGTGTATACAACGGACAAATGGGTCACAATTCACAACATCTAGTCATTCTGATGTTGTCAGTGTATGACAATGCATTAGCAAAACTTACACATTTTGTGTTCAAATTCTTAGAATTGCCTTTTGAAATGTGAACACTTATAGCGCACTAGCTTAGAGTGTTCACATTTCAAAAGGCAATTCTAAGAATTTGAACAGAAAATGCTTAAGGGACAATGGTCAACCTGGCCCCACTAGGAACACATTGATCTAGAACCTTTCGCATGTCCTTGTCATCCCTCCTCCTTTAGCACCAGGGCACAAAACCCACACCGAGTACTGCCTGAAGAGGTGATCTGGCCACTGTAAAAGGACAACAGTGTTCGAGAAGCTGGAGCAGCCGGCAGAGAGACCACACAGCTTTGCCCTGATGGAGTCAGACCTCTGAAGCTGGGGCAGCCACATGGAGACCTCTGCCAGCGATGAGTTGCTTCTGCTGTTGATGGACCCTGAGCCCTGGAAGCGAGGAGCCATGTGGAGACCTTTGCCAGCGCTGGGATTCTGCACCCACTGACCTGTGACTTCATGAGTCAGAAGGAGACTTTATAGACTGATTTCGGGCATATGGGTTAATATCAGACTTAAGACTTTGAACTGAACTGGGCTCAATGTCCTGTTCCTCTTATATATAAGCCTTTTCCTTATATCAATATGCGTGTCTATGAAATTTGTTCCTCTAGTCTACCCGGACTGACATAGCATGTGAGCTTATTCTGGACAGTGCTCATTACGTTACAGCATCTAAGCTTTTTAGATGTCTTGAGGTGACAATGTATGATAGAAAGTCATACTAGTGAGGTAACCAATCTGTAAATATCTTTTTGTTATAATTTAGAAAAGCATCCTGGACCTGGAATTGTTAATCCACCCTTGAGCAGTAAACATCAAGATTGGTTAGGTAGGTGGCAGCTAGGCAGCAATATAGGCAAGGGGAGGAGGGCATGAAAGCATGTACCTGTATTTGCATGTTGATGGTCTCTGTCGATGTACATGCTCATCTTTTGGCTGTACTACAGAAAGACATTAAATTCAGTGGAAACACATTGGTAACATTTTAATGGTTTAAAATCTGGTAACTCTCTTGGAAGCATTGCATTTAGTGTCTTATTGCTTTATGTGTCCTTTTAAATTGAGCATGAAGGGAAGGCAGTATTTTAATTATAACTCTTCACATACCCTTATCGAGAGGCTCATTAACAATTTTTGTCTTTTGTGCATTCTTTTTCTCCTCTCCAGGGGATTTTTTTGTTTCTTTTCTAAGTGAGCTAGCATATTATATTCTGTCAAAAGACTTATGGCTTTGGGACTTTAGATTAGTACATATTCCCAATGTGTGAAAAAAATTGCATGAATCCAAACTGTATGACCTCAACCATCTAAAATTGTATGCTCAGTCATTTATACATGCATGGGATGTAGAAAGACATGACAAACTGTATCAAATCATTAAAATGATGCCTTTTGCAGCAGATGGACATGAAGCCTCCACTAAAGTAATTCCTCGATGCAAGAACACTTTGTTATATTAAACTGACATTCCATAATGCTCACCTTCATGACATAATCATTGAAGACAAATGTGTACATAAGCAAATGTGGTGAAGAAAGTTGATTGTGCCCAGCTATCAAAAGATATAGGGCCTAGGGTCCTAAAAATTTGAAGGTAAACAAGCAGCCATCTAGCCTAGAAGCAACAAAGCCCACATGGAAGAAGCGTACCAGTCTGTGTGACCCTGAGGTGCTGAAGAAATCAGGTATCAGGCATCAAAGAACTAAAAATTATATCTTTGTAAATGAGGGGAGTATAGGTTGGAGACCCAAAGCCCATCTGTAGGTAATGGACATTCCCTTACAGAAGGGTTGCTGAGAGGAGATGAACATGGCAGGGTGCAGTATAGCAATGATAAAACATACAACTTCCCTCTAGTTCTTCAATGCTTCTTCCTCCCCACTACCATGATCCCAATTCTACCTTACAAACCTGGCTAGACCAGAGGATGTACACTGGTACAGATGAAAAGCGGAAACACAAGGAATCCAGAACAGATGATCCCTTCAGAACCAATGGTGGGAGGTAGAAAGAGGGAACTGGCTAAAAAGGTCTACATATAACCTCCTCCCTGGGGTATGGACAATGGGGAAGTGAGTGAAGGGAGAAATCAGACAGTGTAAGACATGACAAAGTAATAATGTTTTATAAATTATCAAGGGTTCATGAGGAAGGGGAAGGGGGGAATGCGGGGGGTGGGGGGGGGGAGGAACGAGACACCGATACCAAGAGCTTAAATAGAAAGCAAATGTTTTGAGAATGATGAGGGCAACAAATGTACAAATGTGCTTGACCTACAATGGATGGATGTATAGATTGTGATAAGAGTTGCATTAACCCCCAATAAAGTGTTCTTTGCTTTTCAGTTTTCTGTAATGCACACAAAAGACTGAAAAGGGGGGGGGAAATGGTTTTAAAAACTTGCATGGAGTCCCCATTGCCTATAGAATTAAAGTTAGCTTGTGATTGGTGTTAGAATAGTTAAAAGGTTGGAAGGTGAAGGCATAGGTCAGACTCCTACCTCATAAGAATCAGCCTGGACAGCCGATGCTGGTTATGGTAATTCTCCTCTTCCTCTTTTTGAAGATTAAAGAAGTCGGGCATCACTCCCAGGCCATGGTTGCTTTGAAAGAAAGAACCATGAATATCTTTATTCCCAGATGGCATGATTGTCTAGACAATCGCAAAGAATCTTCAAAAAGCCCCTACAATTCATAAGTGAGTTAACAAAATGGCAGAATCCAAATTAACAGACAAGTCAGTCAATCATATTACTCTAAGCCAGCAATGAAAAACAGAAATTTGAAGTAAAAATATAGACGGATCATATGCAAAGTCATGGAGACACCAGGGTGCTGGTAAGGATGGGGAGTGACTGACAAGTTCCTTTAGTGTCTGTGGGACTGTAAATGACACAGACACTTGGGAAAATGTTTGGGTAGTTTCCTATAAAATTAAGCTGGTATTAACCAAATGATGAGGAGCCCCTCTCCTAAGCATTTGCCTAAGAGTAAAGAAAGCTCGTGTTCACAAAAATTTAACATGATTATGATAGACTCACATTCATAAACACCAAAGGCTGAAAATAAGCCAAGCGTTCTCAGAGTGAGGAGTGGATAAACAGAGGCATGCTTAACCAAACAATTAGAAGCTTGAGTTCACCCAGAGATACCTTAGAAGAAAGGCCTGGTGATCTGCTTCAGAGGAAGCAATCATGCAGTGTTTCATGGAGCAGAACTCTGACATGGGGTCACCACAACCCCTGGTGGTAGTGGGAAACCAGCCCCCAACCAAGCTCACTGCCATCCAGTCAGTGCTGCCTCAGAGCAATCCGTATAGGTTTCTGAGGCTGGAACTCTTGATGGGAGCAGAAAGCCCAGTCCTTCTCCCACAGAACCGCTAGTGGCTTTGAGCCGTCACCCAGGCAGAGTGCAGACCAGCTCATGACTACTGCGTTGGAGATACAAAGTGGCAAACACACAGCTGGATTTCAAACGCATCATACTACAGGGGGGTGAGGGCAATCCACACTCCAAAGGCTAAGGACCTTCTGGAAAACTTCCCTCTATAGGAATAGCAAACCGATCAATGGTTGTCAAAGGTTTGAGGCTGGGGGAGGGGTTGAATACAAAGAGACTTTAGGAGGCAAGTTGGGGGAGGGGGGTATGGAATGTATTCTGTTATCTTGAGTATGATTGTGGCTACAAAACTGTATGTACTTTTATCTAAGTCCCAATAAGAGTACACTTTACGGTCTGTTAATTATGAAGCATGGGGAAAGGAAAAGAAAGTGACTGTGAGGTTAAAATACAACAGCAAAACTGGAGGTGTGGAGCACCGCCTTGAAATGGCCCTTTTTGGTATTAGATAAATGGTTGGAAAGGGACCTTACAGAGACCTGGAACATTCAGTCAGTTGCCCTACTTGGAAACAACCAGCTAGAGCTCTGGAACTCTGCTCCCTTTCAGTGGGACATGTACTCTCCCACTCCACCACGTTGTCACCCTGCAGTCCCCCTCACTGCTTCTATTGCTCTCTAAGTTTCTTATTAGCCAAATGGTTATATTCAATGAAAAGGAACATTTGTCTGTCCGAGGTGGAGGAGGTTGGCTGCTGAAAGAAAGAAAGAAAGAAAGAAAGAAAAAAAGAAAGAAAGAAAGAAAGAAAGAAAGAAAGAAAGAAAGAAGAAAAAAAAGAGAGAAAGAAAGCAGACATGTTTAAACTCTCTCACTCACCACAGTACTAACAAAATCAATATAAAACAAAGACAACAAAGTCAAATGTATTGGTATACACACATATTGGAATGACTTATTGGTTCCCAGTAAATTAAAGTATTCATGCAGATAACTTTCCACTTGGAAGTTTTTTTAAAATGTCTTAGGGAGGGCTGAGCTCTGGTGGTGCAGTGGGTATGCGGGGGTTGCAGCCTCCTGGGATGGAGGTTCAATTCCAGCAATGGCTCCACAGGAGCAAAGGCTGGGCCTCCTACTCCCACCACCAGAGGGCAGTGATGCCAAAAAAAAACCCAAAATAAATAAAATCAAATGTCATAGGGAAAGATAGAAATGTACTGCTCATTTACAAAGAATTCCCAGTTAGTGGTCCAGGACTGGGAAGGCATTCTCCAGTGTTTAGGACCCCACCAGGTTTCTTTTCTCTTGATACTTCACCATCCATGGCCTTCTTTTCCTCCAAGGTAATAGCGTCTACTCTGCAGAAGTATGATGGGGGAAGGGACAAAGAAAAGGCTAACCCTAGGCAAAAATGAACATCTTTGAGAGAAGGCTATGAACTCTAGCTGCATAAGCATATAGATATTTTAGACATCCCACTCTGCATAACCAGAAATCCCTCACCTGGATATCTACCCTGGATAAATGAGAGTTTTGCCTAGACATGGACACTTGAAGGCATAGTTGGCTACACACTGGGCTATTAACCACAAGGTCAACAGGTCAAACTCACCAGAGTTCTGAGGAAGGAAGATGAGACCTTCTGCTCCCATAAGGTGGCACCCAGGGGCTCTTAAGCGACCAACAACGGGAAGGATGGCAATGGGGATCGTGCAGCAGTTTCTGCCACAAAAGCAAACAAAAAAATTCAAAAGCTTCAAAGGGGTATTTGGTGTTGTGTGTCTTCTTTCTACCCTAAACCCTCTCTTCATAGCCTCTCTTCCTTTGTCCGGTTTTTTTTTCTGGTTTTATTGACATATCATTCACATATCACACAACTCAATAGCACAATCACATCAAGAAGAATTGTACAATCATCACTATAATCAGTTTTAGAACATTTTCTCCATTCTCGTACTTATCATGATTAGCTCCCCACTTCCTCCCAACCTCCCCTGCTATACTCTCAAGGAAACTTTAATCCAACTACTATCTCTATAGAGTTACCTTTTCTGAACTTTATATACAGAAAGGCATTTATTTAAAAAAAAACTAGCAACAACAATTAAAATCAAAAAAAAAAAAGGAGAAAATATTCTTCCCTGTAAACACCGTACTGTTTTTGCTTTGGGATGCTAAGCAGTGTAACCTGTAAGGGCAGCATTCTTTCCAGCAGGTGCTTTCCTGAAGAATTTGACCCTTGAGTGGGTTCTGAGAGCAACAATAGGGCTGAGTGAAGTGAGGTGTGCATGAAGAAAAGCATTCCAGCAAGTGCGAAGGCACAGAGCTGAGACGGGCTTGGTGTCTACAGGGAAGAATGGCACATTTGTGTGGCAGGAACTTAAAGCAAAAGAGGAATGGCCAAAGTGAACCAATGGGTCCAGGAGCAGAAGCTGCCTATCCTTGCTGAAGGACAGAAACAACCCAGCGGTGGAAAATTGTGTCATCCTAAATGAAATCTTCACCCTCCTCCCCAAGATCTGTAGGCATTGTCAGACATTGAAAGCCCAGCAAAACTTAATTACAAAAGCAAAACACCCTAAGGAAGGGTGAGAAGTAGACTGTTGATTCAAGGAGCTAAATTGAGTTTAGACTTAGATGTCTCATTTTACTAACATCACATCAGGTGCCATGGTGGCATAGGACACTAAGCTCTACTCTATTAAACACAAAGTCAGAAGTCCAGATCCACCATCAATTCCTTCCTCCGGGAAAAAAGAAAGAAAGAAACTCTCTCCTGTGGTAAAAATTTACAACCTCAGCATCTCTGGGCAACAGTTTTCTGCCCTATGGGGTCACTATGAGTCAGAATCAACTTGACAACAGATGATCACACTACTATCAGCTTTCCCAAAATGCTTCGTCATCTTGGGAAAAGAGGTCAACTCATTACTGGTGTTGAAGAACCACTAAGTGAACAAAGCTGATGGTGCCCGGCTAACAAAAGGTATTGCATCAAGGGTCTTAAAGTTTGAAGAAAACAAGCAGCCACTGAGCTCAAAAGCAACAAAGCCCACAAGGAAGCACACCAGCCTGTGTGATCATGAGGTGCCAATTGGATCAGGTATCAGGCATCTCAGACCAAGAATAAAACCATATCCAAAGTGAATGGAGGCAGGGGGCATGGAGTGGAAGACCCAAAGCCCATCTATAGACAATTGGATATCCCTCACAGAGGGGTCACAGGGGAATAGATGAGTCAGTCAGGGGGCAGTATAGCACTGATGAAAAACACGATTTTACTTTAATTCTTTGGTGCTTCCTTTCCCCCACTGTGATGACCTCAATTCTACCTTACAAGTTGGATTAGATCGGAACATGCACACTGCTACAGATAAGAGTCTGAAACACAGGAATACAGGATCGATCAGGGTCAAAAATGAGAGTAGAAATAACAGGAGGATGAGGGGAGGGGAGGAGGAGAAAAGGGAAATCAATCACAAGGATTAAACTAGGACCCCCTTCAGGAGGGAAATAATGGAAAAGTGGATGAGGGGTGGCAGAGGATGATGTAAGATAACGAAAAAAAAATATTCTCTAACTTATCAAGGGTTCATGAGGAAGGGTGGGGGAAGAAATGGGCAGGTGATATCAGGGGCTCAAGTGGGAAGAGAATGCTTTGAAAATGATGGTGGTAGCATATGTGCAAATGTGCTTGATGCACTGGATGAATGTAAAGATTGTGATAAGAGATGTAAACCCCCGGGCTGAGCCCCGGTGGCGTAGTGGTTGTGCGCAGGACTGTGGCCCACTGGGATGGAGGCTCAGTTCCAGCAGCGGCTCCACAGGAGCAAAGGCTGGGCCTCCTACTCCCACCACCAGAGGGCAGTGATGCCAAAAAAAACAAACAAAAAAAACCCAAGGAGATGTAAACCCCTAATAAAAATATTTTTAAAAGAACCACCACCAAATAAATAGGTTCATGCTATTTTTTTTGTCAAACAAGACACTTCAGGATCTAATCCTACTTGCTCGTTGAAAACTTCCACACTGCTCATTCACAATGTTTTTTTCAAAATTCAGAAGTAGTATAATGGCCCCTCTGGATTAGATGTGGGGCCGTTAACAAGGTGACTAGTTCACCTTGCTGCTTCTTGGGAGAAGGAGGAGACTGTCTGCTTCCATAAAGCTTTATAGTCTTGGAAACTCTAGATAGGTTGTCTGTGGGTTGGAATTGTTTAAATGCAAGCAGCACTATACAGTTTTCATGGGTTAAATTATGCCTCCCCCAAAATAGACATGGCAAATTCCTAACGCCTGCTACCTGATTAGGGTTCATTTCCTGACCGAGGTACTTCTTGAGTGAGGATGGCCCATCTGTGAGTGGAGGCTGTGCTGTTGCTATGATGCTGAGCTTTCCCACTGAGGTGGACTGAGAAGCTTACAATGTGCTGTCCCAAATCATGCAATGAAAACCCAGTCTGATCCATAACAAGTCACGGGGGTGGTGCAGTACCAGCGAGTATTTTGTTCCTTTGCTCATGAGGTCATCATGAGCTATCTTTTTTTTTAATAAATAATTTTATTGGGGGCTCAAACATCTCTTATCACGATCAATACATACAGCAATTTTATGCAAATCACATTTGCACATTTTCTGCCTTCATTATTCTTGAAACATCCTCCTCCTACTTAGGCCCCCGGTATTGGCTCCCCATACTTCCCCTCCCTCCCCACTCCCCCTTCCCCACTCCCCCTTAATAATTTACAAATTGTTATTATTTTGTCATATCATACACTGTCTGATGTGTCCTTTCCCCCATTTCCCTGCTGTCCATACCCCAGGGAGGAGGTCATATAGATCCCTGCAATTGGTTCCTTTCTACTCAACCTTCCCTCCACCCTCCTGGTATCACCACTTTCGCCACTGGTCCTGAAAGAATCATCTGTCCTGAACTCCCCATGTTCCCAGCTCCAGTGTACGTCCCCTGGTCTGGGTGATGCCAGCTAACAACAGTCTGTAAATACACTTAGTCAGAAAGAGGATCTTTGAAAATATTGAGTTAATTTAACCAGAGGAGGGTTGGCCCTAATGCCACGTGAACTGTGTCCCTATGTAAGAGGACAGCAAACTAAGAGAGAAGAGGGCCATGTGAAGATGTATCCATAAGCCAAGGAATGTGGGGAGCCACCAGAAGCTAGAAAAGAAGCATGAAACAATTCTTCTCTCAGAACCCTCAAAAGGGATCAATAATGCCAATACCCTGACCTGGACTTCTAGTCTCCACAATGGAAGGGAAATAAATTTCTATTCTTATAAGCCACTCAGTCTGTGGCATTTGTTATGGCAAATTTGGAAACTTAATATACCGATTTCAAGCTTAGTCAGATCGTTTTCCTGTGTCTTCTATTTTCAAGGTGCTCTGATGGCATAGTGGTTATGCACTGGGCTGCAATCTTCAAGATCAGCAGTTCGAAACCACCAGTCAGCTCCTTGAGAAAAAGATAGGGCTCTCTGCCTAGAAAGTTGCAGTTTCAGAAACTCACAGGGACAGGACTCCCCCATCTTCTAAGTGGGTCAGCATTGACAGTGAGTTACGTTTTGAGGCCTCGGTTCTGTTTTCATGTGATGGGCTTTTCTCATCAATTTTCTTTAAAAGATCTTTGGGGGAAGGTTTTTTTGTTGTTGCTGTTGTTGTCTGCATGTTTATTTATTTGTTTGCTTAATTTCTTTCCCATTCCTTTCCTTCCTGTATCTCCCTGGCTTCCGCATAATCTTCAGTCTACTTTTTTCCTTTTTTTTAGTGTGAAAATTACTTTCCTTGCTTTTCTTCTTTTATAATACTGATCTCATGTGGTATTTGCCTTTATGAGATTGACTAATTTGACTGAATAGAATTTCTCCTAAATTTATCCATACTCTGGTGTGTTTGACAGTTTATCATTATTTTTAATCATCATTTATTTCCATCATGGATATATCAGAGTCTATGTATACATTCTTCTAAAGAACAAGCATTCTGGTTCTTTCCATCTTTTTGCTATTGTGGATAGGGCTTCAGTAAATATGGGTGAGCATATGTCTTTGTGCTTTATTATATATTTATTTATTTACCTGGGGTATGTACCAATTAGTGGAATTCCTGGGTCATACAATATTTCTGTTGGCATTTTTGTTAGTCTGAGGTGACTAGAGAAACAAATGCAGAGACACTCATACATGTATAAGAAAGATCTTTGTGTACAAGAGCAATTGAATACTGAGAAAACATCAATAAAACATCCCAGCCTAATCCAGATCAAGTCCATGAGTTCAATACTAGCCCATAATTCAGCCCAATATTCACCCATTAATTTCTCTTGATATTCAAACAACACATGCAATGACGCCAAATGCAGGGAGATCACAGACCCGTGGGTGGAAAGCATGCATGTTTGTGGAAGCATCTCAGTGCTGGCAGGGGTCTCCACGTGGCTCCTCCAGTTTCAAGACTCTAACCTACCTCCATGTGTGTTGTCTCACAGGCACAGTGTCCAGTGTCCTTAGCGCCTCCAAATGAGGTCAACAAGCTGTGACCTGATTGACAGGCTAAACTCCATCCCATTCACTCCTAAGTCTCAAATTGACAACAGATGTTATAACTACCACGGTGTTTAAGAAAGTGTCATACTGTCTTCCATAGTGGCTGTACAATGTATGAGCGTTCCAATCTCTCCACATCCTCTCCAGCATTTTTTTTTAATTTGCTCTCAATGTTGGTGGGAGGGAGTAATGTTTTAATTTGCATTTGTCTTATAGCTAATTATCTTGAGCATTTCTACATATAATTATTGGTCACCTGGATGATATTTTTGATGAATTATCTATTTATGTTTTCTGGCCTTTTTAATTGGAGGAAACGTGTTTCTTTTTGAGATGTTGAGGTTTTCTATGGATTCTAGAGGTTAATCATTTGTTAAATATTATCATTGCCAATATGTCCCATGATCTGCAGACTCTTTTGATGAACATACATGTTGTATTTTAGGAGGTCCCAGTCCTCCAGTTTGTCTTCTATAGTGTGAGTGTTGTTCAATAAGTTTATTATTTATAACTCATGTGGGGGGGCCTTAAATTTGCCCCTATTTTTCATTTATGATATTTATAGTTTTAGGGTTTGCCTTTAATCTATCTTGAGTCTTTATTTGTATAACCTGTAGGTATGGATACTGTTTCATTCTTTTGTAGATGAAGATTCAATTTTTCTTGCCCCATTTGTTGAAAGCACTATTTTCCTCCTTCCCTATTGATGTGTTCTAACCCTTTATTTTAAAAATCTAGTGCCAGTAGGTACATGGTTTTGTATCTGAGTTCTCTATTCCACTCCATTACTCTACATATATTATTGCATTAACATCAAGCCGTTTTGACTATTGTGGCCATTGGAGAAGCTACGATGTCTCACTTTTCTTTTCTTTTCAATGTTATTTATTTATTTTTACTTTTCTTTTGAAAGTATTTTCTCCCCTCCCCAACTGATGCAGCTTTGGGGACAGGCTGTGGTGTACAGTGGGCCATCCATGTGCTTGAGTAAAGAAAAACAGGAGAGAGCAGCTGGCACTACAAACACTCCATGTACATGGGTAAGTCAAAAGGTCTTGCAACAAAACCAGACACTTCATTAAAAACAAATATCAGAATCTGAACCTGTTGTTTCTTGACATATGGCCCACGAAGGCTGTGCTTCCATCTCTCTAATCTTCTTGAAGACTTCTGTGCTCCCCAGTTTTAGACCACATTGAAATGGCAGTTTGAGCATCCTTGAGAAACTCATATTATGTTCCTTTTAAAAATCTTTGTGTTCGGGGGGGGGGGGGAGAAGGGTAAAAAGACATCTGAAGGGATAAGATCAGGGCTGTAGGGTGCATAGGGTAAAGCTTCCCAATAAAATCCTCTTAGGACAGCCCTTGCTTCCCTCAAAGACTCACTGTTGTGATGGAGGTGGGAGTGGGGGGCAGCCCAACAAATCTCAGAGAAAATGCCCTGCCCTTTTTCTCACACATGTTGTTTTCGATTTTCTTCACACTAAGCCTCCATGATGATCGCATGTCCTTCAAAGATCCTCTATCAAAATTGTTGCCATTATTTTCTGAGATGACCTCTCTGGCTTGAATTTGTCTTTGAGGACTTCCTGACCTTCCATAAACATGTTGCAAACCAGTGGTTTAGGAAGATGCTCACTTGAGAATTGCTAAAAAAAATTTTGTATTATTCCTGACACAAAAAAATCATTCTTTCCATGTCACAAAAAGCATCCTAATGAGACTAAAATGGTACATTACTGGGAGAACTTGTCTGCAGCTATCCATTGATCATAGAAACAGATTTAAACACATTGTGTTTGCAATACACCAGGCTGTGTGTGCATTGCAGTTCTAGAGAAAATAATTGTTTATTTACCTTAATATACCTTGACTTCCATACATATGGACTCAGTCCTTCTTCTCTCCTGTACCCAAACAAGCACAAGCCTTCAGAGCTTAGCTCAGCTACCCCCACCCCCACACATACCCAACATACACACACACAAACACACACTGGCCTTCAAGAGTCTTATGTAATTATCATCAAATACTTTTAAGTAGGTTCTGTTATGAAACTCTTAACTACACACAGCTCACATTTCTGGCCTTATTAATATCAATGGCTGTTTCCTGTTTTGACCCTCCATTGGCTCCCATCGAAGACCCAATGCTAAAACAAACACACACACACAAAAAGCTAACTGAAGTACATAAACTAACCCCTGGTTGGAAAGGAAAGTGGAAATGTTAGTTTTGTTTATTTGTCCTCACAGGATTTACCCACCTGACCACTGAAATACTGTCTAGTTTCTTAGTATTTATTCATTGCTCTCAGTAAATATCCAGTAATCCATCATGATAGATTCAGTGGGCAAATGAATCAGATCATGTGCTATGAAGTCACAAGAAAATACAAAGCCAGGGTTCTCAACGGTCAAGAGTTCATTCTAAATTAACAGTAAACACATGCCTCTATGTTTTCACAGATTGCTCAATGGAATGATTCCCAATGCTTTTCCCTGCATGACACACCTCTGTGTGACAACTTTTCCAGTTCAAAATGGGCGGTGTACTTTCGGACTGGATCCTAAACTGGAGCCAATGGAAGATCAAAGAAGGAAGCAGCCACTGAACAGAACAAGGCCAGAAATGTAAGAGGTGCATAGTTAAGAGTGTTTCATAGCAGGGCCTGCTTGAAAGTATTTGATGATAATCCTCTGTTCTTTAGGATGATGTAGGCAGTGGCCGTGCCCTCCAGACTCTGGGGATTGGTCACACCTTCTTGAGGCTGGATGGAACCTACTCACCACTGGGCTTCAGAGGGCTTCTAGCCCTTCTGCGATGGAAACTCCATCCATCTCTTTAATTAAAGCTCATGTAGCTAATCTTGATGATCATGTGTATTTAGTACATACAACAGTTTTCCCGAGATTTAAGTTGTTTTCATTTGGCACTGTTCCTTTTAAAGTTCATCTCTTTTCTATTTCACCATAAGCAGCAAAGAGAAAACATACAGTCCTTTTAAAATCATGCCCAGAAATCTCATTATCTTGATATCCAAGTTTATCCTTTACATATTCTACCTTCTACCAAACATTGGAGCATTAGTAGCAGACAAGTTTTTGCTACTGCATAAGAAGCATTGCCTCTTCTCTACTGCCCGATCACATGGTCATCATTTTCTTTTAAAGCCTCATCAGAGGGCTGAGCCCCAGTGGCGTAAGTGATTGAGAGTGGGACTGTGGCTCGCAAGCTTGGCAGTTCAAATCCAGCAGCGGCTCTCAGGAGCACCACTGGGTAGCGCCCACGACCACCAGAGGCAGTGATGCCAAAAAAAAAAAAAAAAAGGTTCATCAGAAGCACATTTAACATCTACATGTCTACCAACATTCTATTAGTAGTCCCGAAAGTATTTTCTAAGATGCGAGAAGACATTGAGAGAATTCTTTATAGCTCTTCTCTTTCCCTTTTTAGGCCTCACCAAAATTGCCTGGGATGCCTGTAATTCTACCAACAGCTTTTTCACGCCGATTTAGGTTTCACTATGAAAATCATCTGCCACTAAATCAATTCCAACTCCTCATAGCGACCCTCGAGATAGAACAAAGGAGAACTGTCTGCAGGGTTGTAAGACTTGGCTATTTACGGAACCCAACTGCCACCTCTTTCAGATTGCCAGCCTCTTGGATGGCAGCCCAGTGCTGTGACCCCTGTGACACCAGAGATGCTTTCTCTTAGGTGCCTTAAAATGGTCCCAGCCTCAACCCATTATCCAATTTCAAAATCACTTGCACATTTTAGGCATCTGTTAGAGTTGCACCCCACTCTACGGATACCAAATTTTGTCTACTGTTATTCTAACAGAAATACCGCAAGTACATGGACTTTGACAAACAGATTTACATTCTAACAACTTAGGAGGTTACAATTCCAAGTTCAGAAGGCCAGCCCTAGGGGAAGATTTTCTCTCTGGCCGCTCTGGAGGAAGACACTTAGCTCTTTAGATCCCAGGTACTCGGGATTCTCCATTATGTGGAATCTTTCTTTCCCCGCATCTCCTGTGGTTTCATCGTTTTAAAATCTCAAAAGAAATAGACACAAGACATGCCCACACTGTCCATGCCACCGTCACCAAACAAAGACAACTGGTTCCAGAATGGAATTATAATCATAGGCCTAGAGATTAGGCTCTGCACCACATATTTGGGGTGAAGGACACATAATTCAATCTATAATGGTGTTCAACATGGAATTTCTGGGTGGCTGAAAGGGTTAAATTCTTGACTACAGCTAAAAACCTGGTGATTGAAACTCACCAAGAGGCATCTCAGAAAATGGACCTATCTCCTCCCAAAGGTCACTTGTTTAAATATACTATGAAGCAATTACATGGGTGCACGCATGGGTTGTTGTGAATTGACTTGAGCTCAACAGTAACTGATAAGTTTAAGCAGAGCAGCTGAACATTGCTTATTCTATCTCCATGCCTCCAATTGTCAAAATAGCAGGAAGCTCCTGGTTTAAGTCAAACCAGGCTATACGACAGGCAACAAGAAGTTTTTACAGAAATTATTTTTGAAGTACCAAATTACTTTTGATCTATGCCAAAAGGCAATGTAAGAAAGGGGAAATGACAAGAAAGAAGATTTGTCTGTGATAAAGGACATAACAAAAATTAGAGATAACACAGCAATGATGAGGGACAAGGGCATTAATAAACTGTCAACTCAGTCATATACCAATATCTAGCATAGGGTGTGGCTGGAGAGGCAAATGTTTGTTGAAGAATAAATAAATGGAAGGAAAGGGGTGGGGGATAAAATGTATTGATAGTTTGATTTTCTAAGCAGTTTCAGATAGCAAATAAACGAGTCTCTAAATACTAAGCAAATCTGCTTTCATATAAAAATCATTACCTATGACACTCATCCCCAGCTTCTCCAATCACTAGCAATATGTACCTCTAGTTGTTTATCCTTCATTAAAGGTGTCTCTCTGTAGATTAGTCACATATAATACCCATCTCACTGTATGAAAAGGTTACTGATCCCACAAATAGGACTATGGTACAGAGCAAAATTAACAGTGTCCACCAGGCCTGAACCCATGGTTTGGTTTCATTGGAATTCAATAGCTCAACTAACACTTGAGAGATATGAAGGCTGTCCCTTTTATTGATAAGAACTAACTGTATGCCCAAGTAAGTATACAAAAAAAAACTAAATGTATAAGATTAAATCCTGAACCTCTACTCCAACAATCATCTTTTCAGAAAATTTTTTATGATGAAATTTTTAAAATACATTCATTGGGGTGTGTTAGTCCTGGTAAACTAGAGAAACAAACTCATAGATATGCATATGGATATAAGGGTATGGTTTATATACAAGAGGAATAGGACATTAAGAAAATAACCCAAGTCAGTCAAGTTCAAAGTCATAAGTCCGATATTAGCCCATAGGACTGATACCAGTCTATAACATCTCCTTCCGACTCACAAAGTCATAGGCCAGAATCCTGGCATTGGCAGGGGTCTCCCCATGGCTCCTTGCTTCCAGGACTCAGAGTCCATCAATGGCATCCAGTTGATAGAGGCAACTCAGCACTGGCAAGGCTCTCCACATGGCTTCTTCAGATTCAGAGGTCTGGTTCCATCAGGGCAAAGCCATGTGGCTTCTCCTCTGGTTCCTTCAGCTTCTCAGAGATTGCCATCTTGTCTTGTCCATGATTCATCATCTCTGAGACTAACTCCCAACAACTAGGGAGATAGCTTCTCATCTCCATGAGGGAAATATCACAAGATAGCCCACAAGTCTCACTAGAAAGCCATGCCCACATGGAGGGCTCATTGGCTACTCAAGGGCTATCTCCAGATTAACAGACTAGACTCCACCCCTACATCTCAATCATGAAATTAACATAAGCACATGACCGCCACATGGGCACTCTTTCATCTTTTATCACAATCCATACATTCATCCAGTGTGTCAAGTACATTTGCACATATGCTGCCATCATCATTTTCAAAGCATTCTCTTCCCACTTGAGCTCCTGCTATCAGTTACCCATTTATTCCTATCCCACATGAACGCTTGATAAGTTATAGACTATTTTTTCCACATCTTGCATCATCCTCCATCACCCCTCACCCACTGTTTCATCACTTGATCCCCTGGGTGAGGGTTTTAGTTTGATCCTTGTGATGGACTCTCTCTTTTCTCCTCCCACCCTCCTCTAATACTCCTGGTATCTCTACTCTCCTTGTTGGCCCTAAAGGGTTTATCTATCCTGGATTTCCTGTGTTTCCAGCTCTTATCTGTAGCAGTGTGGTCTAACCCGATTTGTAAGGAGAATTGAGGTGATAATAATGGGGGGAAGGAAGCACCAAAGAACTAGAGGAAAGTTGTGTGTTTATCAGTGCTATACTGAACCCTGACTGGCTCATCTCTTCCCTGTGACACCTCTGTGAGGGGATGTCCAATTGTCTACAGATGGGCATGCCCCTCACCCCCCATTCACATTGAGTATGATTTTGTTCTGGGTCTGAAATGCCTGATACCTGATCCAATTGACACCTTGTGATCACACAGGCTGATGTGCTTCTTCCATGTGGGCTTTGTTGCTTCTGAGATAGATGGCCGCTTATTTATGCTCAAGCCATTAAGACCCTAGATGCCAAATCTTTTGATAGTCAAGCACTATCAACTTTCTGCATCACATTTTCTATGCACCCATTTTGTCTTCAGTGATCATGTTGGGAAGGTGAGCATCACAGCAGAAATTATTTTGATTGCTAATTATAATCTCTACCTATCTGCCCATAGGGACTTCTGGGAAAGAGTGTCATTGCCAGGATAATACATGTAAGTACTCTGTTTACCTAACCTTAATTATCTGGTCCTGTGTAGAAGAAAGGAATTCCGCTTAGAGACACTTGAGCTCAGCCCTCTAAGGGCTATGACCGCCTCACATTCCTTCTCCTTGAAACATAAGATCCTGTCTTTCGACAGCTAAATCCTAGCTATTTGCTAGGGCACAGAAAGTTTAGGAGCCCAGATCTCAGAGAAAGAGACCAATTCTGACAGAATGAGGTCATTCCTGCTAGCCATGATTCATGTGCCAAACCTGAATGGACCTAGATGAAATATATTCTGAAAAAACAATAGCTCACATTGTATAGTTTGTTTAAACAAATTCTTTGATTTTATGGCAACACCTTCTTGCTTACTCTTCTACAACACACAAAACCTTTAGGAAGTCTGAGCAAGAAAAAAACAGGGGAGAACTACAAATATACAAGGGAACCTCAAAAAAATCACAGAAAATTGGAATTAAAAGATAATAGAATTTCTCCATAAGTTTTCAGAGCTCTCTCATATATGACATAGAAGGAAATGTAATAAAAGTAGATTTCTTTAACTGTAAAATTTTCAATATATGCCAATACATTTTACAATCTACATAGCAGAGACAATTTTAGCTACATTTTAATGATTAAGATGGACTCATATAGAAATAAAAGTAGCCTTATAACCAAAACTTGAAAATGCAACAAGATCTACCTTCCACTTGTTTTCCTAGAAGTTCAATCAAATCCTACAGAACAGATACTTGTTGAGTTATTTAAGCTATTCCAAATAGAAAGTTGTCACAAACTTTCAAATTCACTGCATTAAAAAGTTTAACAATGATACTAGCAAGTATAATTTATCACTAGCAAAAGTATAATTCACTAGCAAGTGTAATTTATGATATCAAAGGATGCTTTTACTGTAACAGAAACTGACTCAAAATATTGTTAAAAGATAAATTAAAAAATATTGTTGGGGCTGAGCCCCGGTGGCATAGTGGTTGTGCGCGGGACTGCGGCCCACTGGGGTGGAGGTTCAATTCCAGCTCCACGGAGCAAAGGCTGGGCCTCCTACTACCACCACCTGAGGGCAGTGATAACCCCCCCAAAAAAAAATATATTGTTAAAAAAATAAAGATATCCCTTGACTGGTCAGACAGAACAAGTTTCAAAATGGGTATGACTTCATAATGTTAAGCATTCAGATCCTTTCAACTTTCTGCTTTGTCATTCAACCAATATTTTGTCTTGCTACCTAGTTTGGTAGCAAGTTGGTCACCATATTTCTAAATATTCAGACACAGGTTCCAGAGGGAGATGAAAAAACCTGATTCTGTGATCTTCACTTAGGGACAAAGAGGCATTTCTCAGAAGTCCCCCAACCTTTATCATGCCTTATTAATAAGAGCTAATTGAATGCCCACTCCTGAGCCAATCATAGTTAATGAAATGGTCTTACTTTAGACCAGAACACCCGAGTTTCCGGGAAGGCTTATAATAATACAAGAATAAAAATGTCTAAATGTAAGTGTTGTGATGATTGAACTGTTTAATAAATTTAAACTATTGATTTGTATGATACATGAATTACATGTCAATAAAACAGTTAAAATGTTTAAAAAAAAAAAAAGAAACTGACTCAAAATATCATTAAAATAAAGACATCCCTTGACTGATAGAGTCAAGGGTCACAGGAAGAGCCTAGCAGAGGAGAGCAGAAACAAGGGAACATCAAATCCCACAGCCTCACAGTATGTTTAGAACGTGACCTATAAAAATGAGCAGAATGTTCCTTGATTGTGTTAGTGGGACTGGTCGGTTTTCCTGTGCAAACTCTGATAGGATCTTGACCAACTGTTGAAGAACTCGTCCTCCCTCATTTTATAGACACCACTGGTGGGCATTTCTTTTTAATAAAGTCGTTAAACTGCTGTCCAGTGAGTTCAGAGCTGGGTCACGCTCACGGGCCACCATGTGAATTCAAGATGTGAGCTGCAACAGCAAGCTGGGATGGCTCTATGACTCTGACACAGACACAGCCAGTGTGAGAGGGCGGGCCGTGCGATTCAAGAATGTGAGGGCTTTGAGAAACATGCACCATCTAATAACTCTTGAGGAAAAAGAGAGAAATGCCATCTGTTCCCAGGGCTTCTGCATGTAAAACAGAAACTACTGTCACTTAAGCACCAAAATCAGATTCATGATCTGCAAACAAGGTCGTTATAACTATCTAAGATGGAACAGAGGGAAAAACAGTCTTTTAAGTAAACTTCAAAAGGAAGAAAAGGTCAAGAGCATGGTTTTAAAATGTATTTGGGGTTTCATGTTAAAACCATTTTAAAACTCCATTATCACCTGATTTTCTAGCTTCCGAGAACAGATCCAAATTTGTGACCGGCACGAAAGGTCCAGTGTTATAAGGTTGGTGCTGGCCACTGTGCCATCATCTGTTGAAGATGAACCATAGTACCAATAGCCCATTCTTCTTGTCAGTCTTGACCCACAGGAGTCAGTGGGTCCTAGTGCTTTGTCACCAGCTAATCTGCTTTGGTTGGGTTGGAAAGTTTTCCTGAAACGGGGCAGAGCTGCCTGGTTGTCCTGTTTCCCATGTAACTTCAGCACAGTCACAGAAATAAAGTGAGAGTGGCTGGTTTGGGTGCTGTGTTGACTTTAAAATCACTTTTCAGATGAAGGACTCCTTGATCAATATTTTTCATAGTAGTTTTCTTTTGATTTCTAAGTATACAAATTATGACTCCTTGTTTAAATCAAAGTACACTATGTAAGGCCACAGTGTTACATTTCAAAGACACTTGAACAAACTGTCAAGATACATTCGTACCAACCAAACTTTAAATTTTGGCAAATTGAGCGACTTGCCTTCTGGGATAGTGGAGAACTGCCTCTGTGAGTTTCTGAGACAGCACCTGCTTTGAGAGTAGAAATCACTCTCTCCCAATCAGAGGCTGGTGGTTTCAAACTGCTGATGCTGTGATCAGCAGCCCAACAAGTGTACAGGAAGCATTTCATCTTCATTGGTTTCAACAGATGGAGGAAATACAGCACCTTGTCTAAAAACACTACTTTATAAAGCATGGAAACCTTTCTCTCTGTCTTATATTGACTTCGATAAGCCTAGAGAGCTTTATCATTTTCATCAAAAGAATAATTCTCTCATTAGCACAATTATTGTTTTTTTAGCTCTTAGAAGTTCACCTATTGAAATGGAAACTGTACTTGATACCTGCAAATAGAAAGGGATCTTATCTGCCTCAGGCTGCTACTGTAGCCTGAAATGTGTGACATTCAGGCAAATTAAAGTATTAATGTCTCCTTGTTCAAGTAACTACTAGGAATACTAGTGTTTTCCAATTTGCAGAAGGCTATGGATGACGGTGGGAGCCCAAAATAAACTTGCAGTTTCCCCCCATGGATAAGGGCTCTGGACAGTGCCCTCTGACCATTGACCAGAGATGTGAATAGCCTTGCCATCCATCAGAGAGCATTGGAAAGAGGACTAAGGCAGACATGCCTAAAAAGTAACACCTTATCATCCTGTCCTCACTTTCAACTCATTTAAAAATTTGTTCTAGTTTTTATTAAGTTCTTTTTTCTTTTCAATTGATGTTTTGTTTTATTTGGTTGTGCTTTTGTTTTTATTATGTTTTTCTTTCTATGAAATCTAGAATAGTTAAACCTGAATTATTAATCATTTCTTGGGGTTATGGCAGGGAGGCTGTCTGGGGGAAATAGGAAGCTATCAATAAGCACCAAAAAGGTGCACTTGGCCTTGCTGGATGCTTGTTCTCATAAAGAGTTACTGAAGATGGGGGTGCTATAGCAAACTGGCAGAGAAACTAGGTGGCGCTCAGCTGTAAGAAAGAAGAGCATCTGGGGTCTTAAAGGCTTGTCTTTAGACAAGCAGCCATCTAAATAAGGCATCCTGTGGACCTATATGGAAGCACACCGGCCTTGTGATCCAAGGACTGTGAATGATAAAACCCAAACCTGAAAGAGGAAATTATATTGGAGTTAAAAGTGTGAACAACTGGTCTTTGGAAGGGTGTAGATGACAGTAGGAATCCAAAATCCATTCACAGGGTCGGCAAATGGATTGAGCCTCTGTGTTAGTCTGGGTAGCCAGAGAAACAAATTCCTGAGACACTCATAGGTATACAAGGGAGAGGTTTATGTACAAGAGCAGTTTAACATTAAGAAAATACGCCAGCCCAGTCCAGATCAAGTTTGTAAGTCCGACAGTAGCCCATACATCTGACAACAACCTATAAAGTCCACTTCAGACTCACGGAACACATGCAATGATGCTGAATGCAGGAAGATCACAGGTCAGCAGGTGGGAATTCTTGTAAACCCAGTGGCATTGTAAGCACCTCAGCACTGATAGGGGTCTTCATGTGGCTTCTCCAGGTCCGGGGTTCTGGATACACCAGAGTAGGTCCATGTGACTTCTCTTCAGGGATGTCTCACAGGGAGGGAGCAAAAAGAGAAAGTGTCTCCCACCTCCAGGAGGAAAATCAGGACTTGCCAGAATTCTCATGAGAAGGCCATCTTCACACAGAGGCCTCATTGGCTATAATCTGATTGACAGGCTAGACTCCACCCCCCCCACACACACGTAATCCTTAAATTGACAATTATATAGCTACCACATCCTCAAAATCCCATGTGACCACAGACCAGGAATGTGAATACTCCTGCTATTATACAGAGTACAGCATTTGCTGTTGCATTTTTGTTTTGTTTTCTATACTTTTATGTATGTGAAATCCAGGACAGGTAGTGCTATGGAGACAGTGATGACATTGGTGGTTTCTCGAGGGGTATGGTGGCCCGAAGACACTGAGTGCAAGAGGAAGTAAATGTTCTGGGGTTGAAAGTGGAGATGATGACACAGATCTTATTCCTATAATTCAACTATTGAAATATATGATGTGTGAAATATATCTCAATAAAACTTAAAATGTTCTAAAATAAATGGTGGTGATAATGGCACAGCTCTTAATATATTTGAACCACGTGAATTGTGTCAATAAAACTTAAGAGGTGAGCCAAATGAATACAGGAATCAAGCATCATGCAAGTTAAATTTTGCTGAGGAGAATTAAAAAATGGTTGCAGCAGGAAATTGACAGGGGCTGCCAGAATTTCAAGATGGAATCAGAACAGACTGTGGAATGAGGGATATCACTGCAGCCATCAGATAATTCTTAGCTGAAAAACAATACCAGAAAGAGGTTTACTTGTGTTTGATTGACCATGCAAAGGTATTTGACTGTGTAAGTCATAATAAATTATGGCTAAAACTGTAAAGAATGGAAATTCCAGAATACTTCATCATGCTTGTGTGGACCCTATAAATAGGTCGAGACAATCATTTGAACTGAACAAGGTGATACCGCATGTTTTTAAATCAGGAAAAGTGTGCAGCAGCGTGACATCTTTTTATCCTTCTTATTGTGCAGTCATTCACAATATGCAACCCCAAGACATTACATTCAGAAACCATGGGCCAGCACACCTGAGAAGCCAGCTCTCTGAATTAGATATCAAGAGGCCCTCCACTCTAGTAAGCCTAAACCTGAAGGCACTCAACTCCACCTCCATGCACCAGCAAAACCACTTCACTGACATGGAGTCAATGCTGACTCACAGAGAC
The DNA here is from genome assembly GCA_004026705.1 of Nesogale talazaci. Taxonomy (NCBI): domain Eukaryota; kingdom Metazoa; phylum Chordata; class Mammalia; order Afrosoricida; family Tenrecidae; genus Nesogale; species Nesogale talazaci. The sequence goes on from PVJH01006993.1 coordinate 29,324, forward strand.
CTTATAAGACAGGGTAGAACTGCCCCTGGGAGTTTCTGAGACTGTGGCGGTCATGTGCTTATGTTAATTTTATGATTGAGATGTAAGGGTGGAGTCTAGCTGTTAATCTGGAGATAGCCATTGAGTAGCCAATGAGGCCTCTATGTGGGCCTGGCTTTCTCTTGAGGCTTCTGGGAAATCTCGTGATATTTCCCATGTGAAGATGGGAAGCTATCTTCCCCAGTTGTTGGGAGTTAGTCTGAGAGGCAATTAGTCACGGAAAAGACAAGGTGGCAGCGTCTGAGGAGCCAGAGGAGCCAGGAGAGAGACCACACAGCTTTGCCTTGATGGACCCAGATCTCTGAAGCTGGAGTGGCATGCTGTTGATGGACCCTGAGCCCTGGAAGCAAGGAGCCATGGGGAGACCCCTGCCAGTGCCAGAATTCTGCACCCACTGACCTGTGACTTCGTGAATCGGAGGAAGACTTTGTAGACTGATTTCGGGCATATGGGTTAATATCGGACTTATGACTTTGTACTGGATTGGATTGGGATGCCTTCTTAGTGTCATATTCCTTTTGTATATAAACCCTTTCCATATATCTATATGTGTGTCTATGAAATTTGTTCCTCTAGTCTACCTGGACTAACACAGAGACTAACACTTCACATGCGTGGAAAGCCCTGTCTGACTCCTCAGGAGGTGGCTGGTGATTTCAAACTAACCATCTTACAATTAGTGACCCAAGGCCTACTCACCACACCACCAGGACTCCTTTAACAAGTTCCCCGAACTAAGTACCTGGAGGCATCCACTCTGCTCCTGTCCCCTATCACTCAGCTTTGCTTGCTCTGTGGCCTAGAAAACCCACCACTCTGCCTCATTATCGGACTTTGGGTTCTGTTGCTTTTCCTCTGATGTCACAGCTCTCTTCTGGGTCCAAATGGTTCGCTGCGCGAAGACCTCAGGGGTCTAGAGAATGGACTTAACTCCTCCATCTTGCTAGCAGTAAAGTCCCCCCGTCCTGCTTCTCAGAGGGCTCTTTTTTATACCCAACAAGATGGCAGTCACAACTTATCCGATTAACAGTGACTCACAGGTGATCCTGTCTGTCTTCTCTTACCTTCTTACCAAGACCATGCAGGAAAAGGTCATTTGGTCTGAATTACAGATACTTTGCCTAGAAGAGCCACCTTGAATGATTCACTGCCCCTGCACTTATTCAAGCTGCATGCTGACAGATAATCTAAAAAACCAAGAGGCTGGACTCTATGACGTTAGGATTGCAGGTAGACTCAGTAACAACCTTTGGTATGACAATGACCCAGCCTTGTTTGAGGCACATGCTGATGAAAGTGAAAGATGGCTATAGCCATCAGTACAGATTATAACTTAATGTAAAGAAAATCCAAATCCTCACAATGGGATCAAAAATCATCATGGTAGAGAAAAAGGTGACATCGTCAAAGATTTCATTTTACTTGGACCCACAATCAATGTTCAGGAAAGCAGTGGTCAAGAAATCAAATGACAGATTACATCAGGCAGATCTGAATCATGACTCTTTAAAATGCTAACAAGCAAATATATCACTTTGAGGACTAACCAGACCAGACCCACATCATAGTATTTTCAATATTCTCAAGTATATGTGAAAATTGGACAATGGATATGGAAGACGGTAGAAAAAATTGATTGGTATGGACCAAGAATATTGAAAGTCAGAAGAAGAAACAACCTATCTTGGGGAAGGTACAGTCAACATGCTCTGTAGGCATGAGGATGAAGAGACCTCATCTTACATACTTTGGGCATACTGGATGGAGAGAATAGTCCTCGAAAAAAGGCATCATGGTTGGTAAGGAGAAGACCCTTGATGAGATGGAACGATGTGGTGTTGCAACAATGGGTTCAAAAATAACAGTTTTGAGGATGCTGAGGAATTTGGCAATATTTTGCTCTGTTGTACATAGAGTGATACAGCTGGTGAGTTTGAACCAACCACCTTACATCTCTTTACCATTATTCTACATCAAGGTCAGCAAACTCTTGAGACTGAAGAGCCAATCCTGTGCCTCCTAACAACTTCAAAATCATTCAAGAGCCTTAAATATGTTTTTCCAGGCAAATGAAATCACCGTGATCTGAAATAATAACCTTCAAGTGCTTTCAATGTTACTTCAGAGCCACACGGTCACGTTGAAAGAGCCGCACATGGCTCACGAGCTGCAGTTTGCCAACCACTGTACATACTATGCATTGGAACCAACTTGATGACACCTAATGATGAAAATACCCTGATTGTCTGCTCCAGACACAACCTCTCTCACCACTCACCTTTGGCTCACCAATGGCACTTGAGTTTGGATATTAGTATGCAGTGTCGCTTTAATACGTGGGCACCCTTTCATCTGTCGGCAGCAGTCACCTCGTTCTCTGCTTCTAGAGTTCCCGCCACTTCCCTACTCTATTCTCCTCATAGCCTCGTGCCTTCTGCAGTCATGCACATTCATTGTCCTAGGAGTAAGACCTCTGCTGTTTAACACTGTAAAGAAGTCTTGCATCAGATTTGCCCAGTGCAATGTGTCATTGGATTTCTTGGCTACTGGTTCCAAGAGCATCAGTCACTTGATGTTCAACTTCCAGAATTCCTGCTAGTTCCCTACTCTGTTCACCTCACTGCCTCATGACTTCTGCTTATTGCTATGCCTATTCATCTGTGGTGTTCAATTCATTTCACCCAAAGAATTTGGCCTCTGACCGTATTCCTCCTAACGACCTTGGAACTCCCCCCAGTGATTTAAGTCTCTTTGATGAAAGCACCAGACTGCACTTGCAAATGTATGCCAAGTGCCACAGGTGAATGCTGGCCAGACCTGAAAGGCCACCTGGTGATACCAGCCTACTTCGGAGGAGAGGGGCTGGAGTGTGAATGAGGTATGAGGTCTTAATAAAAGCTCGAGTTACAGTCGCTTCCTGTACACTTGAGCTTCCTCGTACCCTTGGGAGGTAATGAGGCATGGAAGTTCTGTGGCGGGGACCTGCCCAGACTTGCTGTGTACATCTCTTCTTTATACTGCTCCTAAGATGATCCTCTTTGCTGCAATAAAACCATAAATAGAGTGCTTCTGTGCACTCTGTAAATTATTCTAGCCAATGACCAAACATGGTGGAGTAGCAGTGAAGAGATCAGAACATTAAGAACCCTCGGGCATTATGGCTGGTATCCAGATGGGTGGAAAAGAACCTCCCCTTTTCTCTCCCCCCTTCCCATTTGTAGAGGGGGTTCAGATGGCCCCCTAACTTGAGGCTGAGATTGTAGGCTGATTTGGTACTCTGAAGTCCTTTGTGCTGTCCCTTGTGATGCCTGACCTTGTTCCGGGTGTTTGGAGTCAGAGCAGGGAGTGCTGTGCATCCGACTGAAAAAAGAAGAGGAGAGAAGTATTCCTGCAACGGAAGGCTGACCGAGTCTGCATGGCTTGCATGCCAATGACCAGCAAGGACCCAGAAGGAAAGCACTTGGTGCTGGGCTTCCCCACGGGCTGTTAGGCAGCCTGTAGATTCGCAGCCTTGGCACCAGACACCCAGCCCTGTTCAATGACGCATGAAAGGGTGGCAGGGTCATGCGGCCAGTTTGTCTTAGACAGTAGCAGGCTCCTCTCCCAAGCATCAGCCTTCTGCCATCTTTCCTTCCAGCTATTTCCCTTGCCCAGCTCTCTTTCCTTTGTTTTTCCCCCATTTGCTTTCTCTCCTCACTTTCCCCCTTGCCCCCTCTTTCAGCTCTATGACAACCTCTGTAGACTAGGAGGATTTAACAAGAATGTGGGGAAAAGGCAACTAAAAGATAACAAAAAACTCTCCATGTACACTTGAAGCCCCTTAGATATGAAGTTCATACAGTTCTATTCAAAGCCCACTCTGTAAAAATAAATTCTTTCTTTTCTAGCACAAGGCTACCGATGCTTAACTATGAGCACACTGGAGAACTGGCTTAACATACTACCATGAATAATTGAACTGGTTACCCACACACCGCCAACTGACACCCCCCCCCCCAACCTCTATCAACAAGAGCAAAGCAGACAAACCTATTGCTGTGGAATTGACAGCAGCTCATAGTGACTCTAGCACAGAACAGAACTGCCTAGAAGGTTTCCAAGGCAAAAAATCTTTATGAAGCACACTGATTCTTCATTCTCCGAAGGAGCAGCTGGTGACTTTGAACCAATGACCTTACATCTCTTTACCATTACTCTACATCAGGGGTCGGCAAACTCTTGAGATTGGAGAGCCAATCCTGTTCCTCCTAACAACTTTAAAATCATTCAAGAGCCTTAAATATGTTTTTCCAGGCAAATGAAATCACCATGATCTGAAATAATAGCCTTCGAGTGCTTTCAGTGTTACTTCAGAGCCGCACATTCACACTGAGAGAGCCGCACATGGCTCACGAGCTGCAGTTTGCCAACCACTGTTCTACACCAAACTAAACCCACTCTCCCAGTGGATAAAGCCATAGCATTGCTGGTTGACAGAGTGAACTAAAAGGGAAGCTGAACTTACATCAAGACTCAAAATGGAGTTAGGGTTCCCACTGAAGGTCTCAGGCAAATCCCAAGCTAAGTGCTTTAAAATTTAAGCTCTCATGCTATCTGAATAGTTTCTTCCAGGGCATATAACAAATACTAAAGATGTTTTATTTAGAAATAAAGAAAAAGTTGTGTCAGAATTTATTACTCCAAGGCCCCTTCCAAGAAATAGCTATCAGTCTGACATTTTCTTTTTAAACATTTACTAGCATATTATTCATAAATCATATAATCTAGTAGTTGAATTATGTTAAGAAGAGTTATGCAATCATGACCACAGTCCATTTTAATAGACTCTAGCATTTTAAAAAGCTGTTATCTTTTCATTTGGACTCCCACATTCCTATTTTGATTTCCCTCAGAGTCATAGAAGTCCTGTAACAGACATAATAGGAGGGAATAGCCACATTAAACACAAAAAAGAACGTACTAGCCCCACTTACACTGTAATTGACAGCACTGCCTCGATCCATCTGTACAGATCCCTATGCAGTTCCTCCACTTAATTTTCTAAAGAGGCTAGTTTAATGGAAAGGTTTATGAGAATAAACAATCCCCTCTACTTAACTTCACCATTTTAAAATTAATTTTAAGTTTTATATATATGTGGGGATGTCCCCCAAAAAAACACACAGAAAAGAGCTCCACTGGCAGAACTTTCATAGTGTGCATTTTTCCTGCTAGGTGAGTATCAAGCCACTCGCTTTGAGTTACTGCACGAAGTGACCTCACTTAGGAAGGTTCTCTCTGGTCACGGTGAATTTTTTATAAAAGGGGTTTCACTCAAACGTCATTTTTTATGATGACCCACATAAGAGAGCAGTGTGAAACAATGAGATTTTGTTTCCTGTTCAGGGAAAAATGCTACAGAAATTGTTGTGATATTGAACACTGCTTACAAGGACAGCACTATTGGGAAAAGGCACGTGTACAGTGGTTTTCTCATTTCAAAAAAAAAAAAAAGGTAAAATGCCGATTGATGGCAAACCTCACTCGGGATATCCCTCAACTTCCTGAATGGATGAAAATGTCAGCGTGTAGTGCAGTTGGAGTTGATTCCACCAGGTCGACTGTGAATCAAGCTATCTATTTAGAAGTTCTGAAAAGATTGTGTAATAGCGTGCAACCGAAAAAAGGGTCTGATTTGTGGCTGACAGGATACTGGCTTTGCCACAGCAATGCACCTGCTCACACAGCCATCTCAGCGTAGGTTTGTGGGGAAAAGACAGCATGCTTCTTGCCCCATGCACCTTACTCACCTGTCTTCACTCCTCGCGACTTCTTTTTGTTCCTGAAAATGAAGAGAGGCATGGAAAGACAGCAATTTGATGATGGAGAAGAGGCGAAGAAAGAAAAAAAAGCACAAGAGAAGTGCTGTCAGCCATTCAAACAGATGAGTTTGAAAAATGTTTCCAAGAATGGAATTGCAGATTTGACAAATGTATTAAGTATAAAGGAGAATACTTTAAAGGTTATAAGGTATTTTGGTAAAAAAAAAATCCAATACATAGTATTGAAAAAATTTTTCTGTTTTTTGGGGAGTACCCCTCATGTGTATCTGCTTCCCACGTACATATGAATTTTTGCCTAGTTAAGATTATAACAAGAACAGTATGTTCTTTTTCTCCTTGTTGTAGTCAGACTCTAGACACTTTCTCATTATGACTGCTGGGAAGTAGTCAAATGCTTCATTCACAGTTTGTACAACCTAGCCCTCATACCCACCATGTCTAACAGGTAATGAATCTGTACCAATAAAGCATGATAAAATCTAGTAGTTCATAATCTACTGAGAGAGACTTCATAACACCCTGTTGCTCTGTCAAACTGCCATCTCTAGTACCTTCCCTCTCAACTTCAAAGAGTATGGGTAGAAAGGACAGTCTTATTACTGTTTTGTGCTGGCTAGTCAATTATCAGACACAGTGATCAATGTGACAGAGTAGAACTGTCTCATAGGGTGCCTCAGCTGTCATGTTTATGGGAGACCACTAAGTTTTTTCCTCCCTGGAAGCTATGAAGGGATTTAACTTTTCGGTTAGCAACCAAGCCCTTGACCATTGCACTACCAGAGTTATCCAAAAAACCAAAACCCAACCGCACAGCCATTCAATTGATTCTGACTCATAGTGACGCCGTAATTACTCGTAGGGTTTCCCAGGCTTTATGAGAGCAGAAAGCCTTACCTGTCTCCTGCAGAGTGGCTGGTGGATTCAAACTGCTGACCTTGAGTTAATGCCTGCAGTCATTCCCTTCTTGCCACTTAGAAATTAATTCTAAGGATTTGGGAGGTTCTCCTCAACCCTGACACCTGCCTGAAAACATTTTTTTCCTGCAATCAGAGCCTGCATTAGCCATCTGCCTCTCCCTCTCCCACATTCTTGTTGTCCCTTTTTCCATTGCACTTCTCCAGAACACTAGAGGGCAAAGAGCTTTAACTTCCCCCTCTGAAATGAAGATCCATCCACAGGGCACATACCTCCCATGTAGGGCAGAGATTAAACTGAGTAACCACGGGGAGAAGGCATCCTGGTTGTAAGGTGGGCTAAGCAATGGCCTGCTAACGATAAGATGTAGAATGCAAACCCTCAGGTGAAGCTGTCTGCTCCCCAAAAGAATGAAATCATCTTCAAAATCCTGGGGAGCAGTTCTATTCTATCCTACAAAGTCGGAACGGACTCACTGGCCGTGGATTGGTGGGTACAGACCAGAACCAGGCAGGGAAGAGGGACTTCTTCTGACTTTGCACTTCCGCTATACGGGAGCATTCATTGCTTTCACAAAGAAATGCTCTTACTTTTGAATGGGGACATATTTTCTCCCTAAAAAAATTGTACAAGAGGTAGGAGGGCCTTTAAGTAAAAAGAAGACACATGCTGTCTGAAGCCCCAGGGTAGGGCAAACCTTTAGCTGACCAACCAAAAGGTGGGCAAGTCAAACCCACTCAATGGTACCTCAAGGAGCTTCCTAAAGGTCACAGTTTTAAGAGCTTTATAGAGCACTCTTCGTGAAGCAGAATTGGCTCAATCACAACTCTCAAGTGTGCATGTGTGGTTTGAGTAAAAATTTCCTCAGCAAAATGAGTTTTCCACTGAACGGTGCATACATATTTCTCTTCCAAACATTTGTTGCAATCCCCTTAAGTCTTGGTGGCATTGCCTCACTTCCTGTATTAATCTGGATAGACTAGAGAAACAAATTCATGAGCACACATGGATATAAAAGAGCTCCATATAAAGCAGAATTGTACATTAAGAAAGTATCCCAGTCCAGTCCAGTCTGAGGGCATAAGTCTGACACTAGCCCATATGTCCTATACCAATCTATAAAATCCTCTTCCCACTCACGAAATACATGCAATGATGCCAAATGCAGAATAACCACAAGTCAGTGGGAACAAAGTCTTTGAAACCAGTGATGTTGTAAGAAGCTCAGCGCTGCCAGGAGCCTCCACATGGCTTCTCTAGGTCTAGGAATCTGGCTCCATCAAGGTAGATCCATGTGGCTTCTCCTCAGGAATGTTTCAGAGGAAGCCAACCTTGTCAGTGGAGTGTCTCCAAGGAAGTGTCTCCTGCTTCCAAGAAGGAAGTACAAGGTTTCCCAGAATTCTGAGAAGGCCACTCCCTCACAGAGATCTCATTGGCTATCTTCAGTTTGACAAGCTAGACTTCACCCCTACATTCTCATGCCTCAAATTGACAGTCTCTGGATGCAGTGGCGTTGTAAGCATCTCAGCGCTGGCAAGAGTTTCCACATGGCTTCTCGGGCTTCAGAGGTCTGGTTGCATCACGGTAGGTCCATGTGGCTGTGGCAGTCACATGCTTATGTCAACTTCATGATTGAGATGTAGGGGTGGAGTCTAGCCTAGTTAATCTGGAGATAGTCATGGAGTAACCCTTGAGGCCTCTGTGTGGGCATGGCTTTCTCCTGATACGTCTGGGAAATCTCGCAATATTTCCCTCGTGAAGATGAGAAACTATCTTCCCCAGTTGTTGGGAGTTAGTCTCAGAGACAATGAATCACAGACAAGATGGCCGTGTCTGAGAAGCTGAAGGAGCCAGAGGAGAAGCCACTCGGCTTTGCCCTGATGACCAGACCTCTGATGCTGGAGAGGCCACGTGGGGACCCCCACCAGTGATGAGTTGCTTCTGCCACCACTGGATGCTGTTGATGGACCCTGAGCCCTGGAAGCGAGGATCCATGGGGAGACCCCTGCCAGTGCTGGAATTCTGAACCCACTGACCTGTGACTTTGTGAGTGGGAAGGGGACATTATAGACTGGTGTCGGGCATATGGGCTAATATTGGACTTATGACTTTGAACTGGACTGGGTTGGGATGCTTTCTCAATGTTCCATTCCTTTTGTATATAAACCATTCCCTTATATCCATATGTGTCTATGAAATTTGTTCCTCTAGTCTACCCAGACTAACACAGTGGCTTTTCCAGTTCAGGGCACTAGGGTAGTTCCATGTGTCTTGTCAGCTGTGATGTCTCCCAGGGAGTGGCAGAGAGAGATGAGAGAGAGAGAGAGAGAGAGAGAGAGAGAGAGAGATCTCCTGCCTTCAAGGAGGAAATCCCGGATTTTTCCAGAATTCTCAAGAGAAAGCCATGCCCACACAGAAGTCTCATTGGCTGTGATCTGATTAACAAGCTAGACTCCACCCCTACACTCTCAATCCTCAAATTGACAAATGATCATATATCTACCACAGTATCTTTACAGAATTTTTTAGAGTAACTAGAAGTTTTATCAGTAACCTTACTGCAAGTCCTTGTTCTATATGATTAGTGAATGTGCACACCCACACGCCCACAACTTAATTACTCTGATGAAATAACACATCAGAATATGTGAGTCTCTATTCTTAACATAAAACTTCTTTAAATGTAACCTGTCAGTCCTGAGTCTAGTATAGAACTCAGAGGACTTTTCCCACCTGTGAAAGTCAATCATTTGATGCCCTCCCCTCATCAACATTTATCTTGTCTTTATCATTCTTGCATTTAAATCTACTTTCCCTGTAAAAGCATGGACTGAACCTCTCCATCGTAAGCCAGGGCTGGCACAATGTCTAGTACATTGTAGACAAACAAGAGTTATTATATAAAACCAGTATCCTCATCCAAGTAATAGCTTGCAAGCAAAAACACTTCCCATGAGCTAAGAGTACTTCACCTACATCATGGAGGCAAAGCATTTGGGGGAGGAAGGGAAGGGGAGCTTTTCCAGATCACTACATCCAGCTCACTGCCACCCATCAATGCGGACTCAGAACGACCTCCTGTGGGTTTCCGACGCTGTAACTGCTTGATGGAAGTAGAAGGCTGGGTCTCTCTCCCACGGAGCTGCTGGTTTCAAACTGCACACCAGGAGCTGGGCAGCCCCATGCATAACCACAGGCCTCGGAGGGCTCCTCAGTCCAAAGCAGCCCTCAGTCACTTCCTAGCAGAAGACCTTCTTTTAATTCCGGGAATAAATAATTCTCTGAACTGGACTTACTGCTATCTGAAATGTTCTTGATTACATTCTTGGTGTTCATCCTCTGTCTAGTAGGAGACGCCAAAGAATGCTGGATGTGAGGGGCACATAAATAAACTTCCCACTCTCCTGGGTGGCAGCATTGACTTGCACACAGTAGATTTCAGTTAAGCATGTTTTAAAATTACATCTAGATTCCATAGCTGCAGTGTTGAGTATTGTTGGGTTCGTAATGAACTCGGGGATAAGAGGGGCCCAAGAAAACGAAGTTTCACGGGTTCAGGAATGTTTGCTGCAATAAGGTAGCCACTTCCTCTGTCATAAGGCTCTCCACAAGTCTCGGTCTTACCACATCGTCTGACGGAGACACCACGAATCAAAATTAGGCGGCTGGGCGGTCAGGCGTCCAGACGCTCTCATTAGTAAGTAGGGCTGGGAGGAAAGGTGGCCACCTCTCTGTCACGGGGAGGAGGCGCTGGAAAGCGCCTGCCCTGCACAAGGACCCGTGGCATCAGCCTCTTTCTCCACCCGAGCCCCCAAAGCACTGCCAGGTCAAGTTCCGTCCCCTCCCCCAGACCACCGGTCCCGACGTCACTGAGCCCCGCGCCGCGGGAACCAAGACCCGCGCGGGAGCCCGCAGGCCGCGGGAACGTGGCCCGCCTCTCTGCCCAGGGCTCGGCCAGTCGGCTGCCGGCTCGCGCCTACGCCGGCCTCGGCCCCGCCCACCGCGCCCGGGCCCGCCCACCGCGGCCCGCCCCCGGCCCGCCCCGCCCCGCCCCTCGAGGCCCCACTTCTTCAGCCGCTTACGGGGACCGCTACCTTTTGGTCGCCGCAGCCACCCGCGGGCGATTGTTGCAGCTGCGCCTTCTCGTCCGCCGCGTCACCGCCGCCGCCATGCCCGGAGGTCTGCTGCTTGGGGATGAGGCCCCCAACTTCGAGGCCAATAGCACCGTGGGCCGCATCCGTTTCCACGACTTTCTGGGAGACTCGTAAGTGGCCACCTCTTAGCCCCGCTGGGCCGCCGGGTACGTCCGGTCTCGGAGGTGCTGCCCCTCGTCCTTTCGCCCTTCCCCCGCCTCCGCCTCGGACGCCCGCCCGCCCGCCCGCCGCCTCCCCGCACCGGTCCCCGCACGTGCCTTTCGGCGACACGCGTAGCCGCGGGGGGTGGGGGGCGACCCCTCCGCCCCGGCCGCTGGGTCGCCCACCGCCTGGCGTGGCTGGCCTGGCCCGGGGGTGGCGGAGGGCGGGGAGGGGAGCAGGTCCCGGAAGGTGAGGTGGGGGAGGAGGTCGGTGTGTCCTTCCACGGCACGGGGAGGAGGCCTGTGTGGCCACTTCCCGGGACCCGTGCCCGGGGTGGCACCCCCCTCCCTCCCGCCGTTCTGGAATTTGCTCCCACGGGAAGGCGCGGGCGCCCTAAGCCAGTGGCGGAGGCCACCACGAACTGCCCGCCGCCGGTTCGGCGAAGGGCGCGGCGTGTTGCTGGAGGGTTTGCTGGCTGCCGGTCACCACACGGGAAAACTGAAACTGACCCTCAAAAACCTGCCCTGGAAGTGGCTGGAAAACGTGGGCCAGAGCCACCGGCCCTGGCCAAGAGGGGGAAAGAGCTTTGAGAGGAACCAAAGAGCGCTGTAGGTGTGCCCTTCTTTCCAGAACTTGCCACACTGGGGGAAGAGGGGGAGGGCTTTCCGAAGCTGTTGGGCAGGCAGAGACTTAGGCTTGCCCACGGAGGCCCCTGCAGACGCCTGGACCGAGCCCCATGCAGCTGTGAGACCCCTTTGTTTTCACTAGTGTGCCCCGCGTTGCCCCCTCCCCCTCCTCCCTGGCTTCCAGAGCACATGGCCTTACGGGTAATAGGGTCACTGACCCGTAAATTGGCCTGCCCATCAAACCATTATGGCTAGGGTAAAATTGGTGCCACCCTGGTTTTACAGACCCTGAGTCAGCATATAGGAATCACTTAGTTTATATTATGGTGCAAAAGTTCCAGTGATTCCACTCCGTGGTGCTCTCAGGGATTTCCTCCCCAGCGTGTGTACATTTTACATCCAGTCTCCAGGATGTGTGTGTGTGTGAGTGAAATAGATGTTTATGAGGTGCATCTGTGATTGCACAGGGCCGTGCTACCTGGGAAGTTTTTTATACACCACGCCTACCTCTTTACCTTTAGGCTCCTTCCGCAGCCACTGGGGAAAAGTTAAGTTTTGTGAGATAAGAGAGTAGGCTTGGAAGGAATGAGCTCGCTCAGACCTTGAAGGCAAGAGAAGACTTCCGAACTATAGGCTGTGGCCTGTCTCATACTTGGGATATCTGTAAGCCTCTTGGAGCACTGCTTCAAAAATCCATGGGATTTTCAGAATGTTTCTTCCAACTCTCCAGCCTGCTCCTCCAAACACAAAAGTCTACAGAACTCTTGGTTTTAATATCGATCTTTAACCAATAGTAACATAAAGCATATTTAATTATTAGAAAAATTGCAGTTGTTTAAATATTGCCACTATTGGAACCATTCTAATGTGTGTGTGTGTGTGTGTGTGTGTATTGCCCAGTGACTCTTAGCAATTTGATTAAAAGTAATATCTTCTCTAGGAAGCAGTAAAAAGACAAGAAAAGCATCTGCATCCTCAAAGAAATCATATACTAATCAGTTCAGGATCAGACCTGGTATAGTATGCCCTGCTGCACTCAAAAAAGGAATTGAGTCCTTTATGTTGTCATAATACATGAATCTAATTTTTTTAATCTGATGCTTCATGTCAATTTTTCAGGCTGTCAATTTTTGACTACCGCTTATTATTGTTTAGAAAGGTGGTTAAATAATTTCAAGCATAACAGTCCAGTAATCCGACCATCATAGTTGGGGCAGGGGGAGGGGGTTGAGTGATACAATAGGTGAGTTTATTAGTCTTGTTGCTTCTGTCCTCCGTTTACAGAAACAGCTTCTCCATAGTACATGTTCACTAAACAAAGCAAGTGTTTTCTGAGGGGATGTTCCTTTCAAGGAGGAAACTTATTCTTTTGAAAATGAGGAAGGAAGGAAATGGGATAATGTAATTATTCTTAAGCGCAGCAGCAAGGAACCACAGGGAGGAAGGCAGACCCAGATAAGAAGTTCTTGGAGTTAATCCTTTTCTGACCACATAATAAACTAGAGTTTGGGGGACAGAGGATGTGAAGTGGCTCAACACCAGTTAGTTCCTTAGCATGATTCAGCAGAATAGTCTCTCTTAACTTTTCCAGATCACTGCCCCTCTGTAGTCAGAAGCAGAGGAAGCCTTGCTCCACTTCTCCCCATCAGAAGACTGGGTTTCATCTGACCTTTCAATAGGTCCTTTCCTCTCGAATCTTAGTGACTGAGGGCTTTTATAGCGGAAACGCCACAAGAGTGGACTTTAACAACTGGCAATTTTTACTTCACAGTTTTAAGGGGCTAGAAGTTCAACTCCTGTGTGTGCACTGTCTTCCTATCCCTCTACCTCTCACAGGTCCTTTTTGCTCTGCCCACTCCCTTGATCTCATATCTTGGTAAAAAATGACGTGGGAATTCTGCCTTTCACTGTGGGATAGGCCAAAGCATGTACATTTGTACAAATGAGAGTTTAGAACACACAGAAATCCAGGTCAGATAAGCTCCTCAGGAACAGAAATGGGAGTCGCAATTCCAGGACGGAGGAGGTGGAGGGAGGAGGGGGCAAGAAACCACAGGGAAAGGGAGACAGCAGCTGGTATAAGATATGAAAATGAGGCTGAGCCCCAGTGGCGTAGTGGTTGTTGCCAGGACTGCGGCCCACTGGGACGAAGGTTCAATTCCAGCAGTGGGGCTGGGCCTCCTACTCCCACCACCGGAGAGCAGTGATGCCAAAAAAAAAAAAAAAAGATATGAAAATGATTATTTATCAAGGGGTAAGGAGAGTGGGAGAGGGGAGAAAGAGTAAAAAGAGCTGATACCAAGGATTCAAATAGATTATAAATGTGTAGAAAATGATGGCAACATATGTACAAATATGCTTAATACAGTTGATGTATGATTGTTTAAAGAGCTGTGAGAGCCCCAATAAAAATACATGGGAGCAGCATCTAGTCTGATTTCACAAGGAGTTGGGGAAGAAATCACTTTGTCAGCTCTAGGCTGATTAGTACGAGGTGACCAGCCATCAATCAGACTTGCCTCCACCTGCCCACCTTCTTCAGCATTTCTGACACCAACCATCCCTCCTGTGGCACTCCCTTTCTTGCAGGATTTAATCATTCATTACAATGATTGCACTGAACTCAAGGCGATTCTCACAACCATGGACTTTATGAGGGAAATTTTTAGCAAGTTGTAATTCCGGAATAGAAATGGGCAGGGTACAGTTCTTCAAGTCAGGCCCTCTTCTTAGCTGTTAGTTTGAAACACTCTAGTCTTTTGTACCATTTATACCTCAGCTAATGATGACAGTGCTTAGCATTTACTAAGAATCCATCATTAAAGAAAACTATATTGTAGACTCCCCTGTCTAGGATCCTTGGTGGAATTGCGGGTAACCTGTTGAGCAGCTAACCACGAGGTCAATGGTTCAAATGCCCCAGCTGCTCCATGGAAGAGAGTTGAGGCTTTCTGCTTCCATAAAAACTTAGTCTCTCAAGCCTACAAGGGGCTGTTCTATGCTGTTTTATAGGGAAGCTCATTGTGGATCAGATGGCAATGAGTTTGGAATTTTGGAGGCAATTTGAAAATTAGCAGTTGTCTACCTGCTAAGTTTAAAGAAGAAAAAGAAACTAAATGAAGCTTTAAGACTGGGTGGAAGTATTCTTTTGTTAGAGGCTAACACTGGGTGTCTTGTTGGACAAGTTAGATCAGTCAAGTAGTTTTACAAGTGATTATATGCATTAATTCCAAAGAAGCAAAATGTCAGCCTTGATTGTACATATAAATAGGCTCTAGAAACCTGTTTGTTTCCTATTACATAATCTGTTCATTATTGAGGTCAGGCAATTGTTTGGATTCAGGGCACATTCGGACATCATTATTAGAACTGAATGCTTATTGGAGCAAGAGTTTATGTGCTTAGAAAAAAATGTAGAAAGTAAGAAGGGGAGTTAAGTACTTCAGTAAACTACTTGATTTGACCAGAACAGATTTCTTTTTAACAGAAAAGGTGTCTGGGTGGCACATAGCTGTTGATAGAAGGAACACTCTTATATAAATTGCCATCTTTTAAATTATTTATAACTTAAATTCTCTGTCTCTGAACCAGATAGTGAACATAGGCTTTTCAGTAGATAAGAAGGTTGCAAAAACCAAACCAGACTCGCTGCTGGGAGTTGTTTCTGACTCAGCGACCCTGTAGGACAAAATAGAACTTCACCTGACAGAAAACCTTTACAGGAGTAGAAAGTCTCATCTTTTTTGCAAAACTGAGGACCAGCTAGTTTGTTTGGACTGCTGATCTTGCCGTTAGAAGCCCAACATGTAACCCACGTATGCCAAAGGGTTCCTCGAAAGTCAAATAGCACCCCTCAAAAAGAAAAAGTAGCTTTGTAAGCATTCATTTCAAAAAGAAAAGCTCTGTCTTTGCTCCAGAAACTGACTTCTCTCTGTACATGATGTTGATGATGCCTCTTTGTTTCGTTGTGACCTTCTTTTCCTTCCTTTCAGGTGGGGCATTCTCTTCTCCCACCCTCGGGACTTTACTCCAGTGTGCACCACGGAACTTGGCAGAGCTGCAAAGCTGGCACCAGAATTTGCCAAGAGGAATGTTAAGTTGATTGCCCTTTCAATAGACAGTGTTGAAGACCATCTTGCCTGGAGCAAGGTAGAGTACCAGCAGCCTGTGCTTCGCCCCTGAGGTTACAGATGATAGCGATTAGCTTGGGTTTCTGAGGTGAGAGTACAAGTAAACCTCCAGTTCAGACTTCACTGATGACCTGAACATCTGCCTTGGATTGCACAGTGAGTGACCATGGCATGGTTCTAAATCCAGTGGTCAGCCCTGAACCCTGCTGTTTGTTGACCTTTCCAGCTGACCTATTCAACTAACCCTGAAGCACTTTCCTGCCTTGACTTTTGGGACATCCTGTCTTGCTATTCCTGTTCAAGCCCTTGGATTGATGATCATCATCTTCCAACTCATAATTCATGCCAAATTACCCCAAACTCATTTCCTAGATCTCCTCTGTACTCTGTACCCTCTTTCCTCTGATGAATTCATCCACTCCCATCTCCAAATATCCGTGTGCTGTCAGTCCCAAGGCCAGATGCCTGCCTTCCAGATTGGTGTCGTCTCTGGGCTGCCCAGTCATCTTAAAGCCAGCCTGTCCAGAACTCGGGTTCTTTATTCCAGGGTTGGGTACATCTCAAGTAACGGCAACTGCACTTTGTTTTAGGTACTCAGGCCAAAAATATAAGAGTCATCCTAACTCCTTCTAATTTTTCACATCTTATGGCTCATCTCATGTCTAATTCGTCAGAAACTTGTGGGCTCTACCTTTAAAATATATCAAAATGATATAGCTATATTGACTCCTCTATTTCCTGGAGTCTGTGAGGCTTGTCCTTAGCTCTTGTAGGTATCAACTCAGATGATGCCTTAGGAAGTCTCTTGGCCTCCTGATCTAAAAGGATCATCTCCTCTATGGTCCCTATTCTCTTTTACTTAATTTTCCTCATTTTGTCCTTGCCACCAAAAGACACTGCCCATGGCTTACTTCCCGTGTCCCTCCCCACCAGTAGGCTCCAGCAGAAAAAAGACTGGCTTTGTGCACTAATGAAACAGTGTTTCTTATTCAGTGCATCCAAAGTTCTCCATCTGTATTTGTTTAATGAACAAATTGTCTACTTTGATCAAAAAGATTCACTTGGATTGTAATTTTGACTGTTGAAACCCACTTGAGAACAATTCAAGGACTTTGATTTTGCTACAATGTGCTTTTGAATAATAAGGATTAACCAAGAACCCACTGCCCTTGAATGGGTTTCTGACTAAATAGTGACCCCATATAAGGTTTCTAAATTTTTTTTTTTTTTGGGGGGGGGGGCATCACTGCTCTCCAATGGTGGGAGTAGGAGGCCCAGCCCCACTGCTGGAATTGAACCTCCGTCCCAGTGGGCCGCAGTCCCGCGCACAACCACTACGCCACCAGGGCTCAACCCGGTTTCTAAATTTTATAGGAGCAGAAAACCTCACCTTTCTTCCACTGAGTGGCCCTTGGACTTTTCATTTAGTAGTCCACTGCATACCCACCAGCACCAACAGGACTCCTTGAATAATAAAGGATAATAATTAACTTTTTAATTGCGATAGATGAAAGTTTACATACCACCAGTTTTACCTTCAATCACTTGTAAACATTTTGTATCGATTATCGATTCGCCCAATGCAGTCCCCTAAAGGTACCATCACTTAGCCCACTTCCTCCTTGTCTGTCTTTCCTGTTTCCCTCTCTCCTCTTCTCCTAACCCTCTGAACTTTATCCTTGGGGAAATGCTTTGAATCTTACGTGATCGTTGTTAGTAGTACAAGGGTGTGTGTCCAGTTGCAGAACCAAAGGGTAAGTAATTCTAAGGGCCATAGTCTTGAAAGTTATTCTGCCTCGATCTGACCAGTTTTATTTCTATTATTAATTTTGTTTCACTCAGGATAACTAACTTTTGAGGAAACACTTTGCATGCAACTGACTTGTAGTTTGTTGACTAGGCTTGGATGCCATGGTCATTTCATAGCAGTTCATCCTAAATGTGTAGGAAGATGCATGCATAAGAGAACAGGGAAAGGCAATCCTATTTCTTGAGGTAGATTTTAATTTTTCATTCCTTATATTTGACAGTGAATGTTAACTAGTGTTCCTACAGTAATTTCACAGGCAGTTTGTCATTAAAGTCTTAACAGCATCTCTTTAAGGGAGGTACATAGAGTCCCCAGGTTAAGAATGAAATCTGTTGATAAGTTTATCTTTAAGTGAACGTTGTAGGTAAATCAGACTAGATGCATACAGTTCTTTTTTTTTTTTTTAAGCATCACTGCCCTCTGGTGGTGGGAGTAGGAGGTCCAGCCTTTGCTCCTGTGAGCTGGAATTGAACCTCCATATCAGTGGGCTGCAGTCCTGCACACAACCACTACGTCATCGGGGCTCAGCCCTGCATACAGTTCTTATTAGCCTGATTTTAGTGCCAGAAAAAGGGGCCTTCATTACACTGTAGTGCCCTGATGTTATATCTGTTGAGCTGCTAATTGTAAGTTCCCAGTTCAAAACTGCCAGCCACTCTGCAGGAGAAAGATGGGGCTTTCTACTCCCCTAAAGAAACTCACGGGGGCAGTTCTGCCCTGCCCTACAGAGTCAGAATCAACTTGATGACGGTGAGCCTGGGTGGTGCTGTAGCGTAGGTGCTGGGCTGTCTGCTCTATTAAGATTTGCAGGCTTCAAATATTATGTAGTCTATGACTGGGAATCAGCCTTGGCAATAGGTTTACTGCAAGGAAAAGCCTTTTCAATGATTTTAAAGCTCCATTTGCAGCCAGTGAAGATGATTATGATGAAGAATCTGTTAGGGGTGAGGGCTTTGATTCTTTCAAAATGAGGGCAAATTTACAGAACACTAGAGCCAAGTATGAGCCCTGGAAGAGTAGTGGTTAGATATTGGGCTGCTAGCTAGCTGCAAGACAAGGGTTTCTACTCCCCTAAAGAGTTCACTAGCAGTCACTGAAACTCACAGGGGCTGTTCTGCCCTGTCCTCTGGGGTCACTGTGAGAACACATCAACTCACTGGCGATGAGAAAGTCCAAGAAAGAATTGTAAAGCCCTTGTGTAGTGTTAAAGAGGTCAAGTGAATGTTCGGGACTCTGGGGTTCTAATGCACCAGCTG
Organism: Nesogale talazaci; assembly: GCA_004026705.1. Classification (NCBI taxonomy): domain Eukaryota; kingdom Metazoa; phylum Chordata; class Mammalia; order Afrosoricida; family Tenrecidae; genus Nesogale; species Nesogale talazaci. The sequence continues at coordinate 48,217 of PVJH01006993.1, forward strand.
CCCTCCTCCAGAGAAAGAGGTGACAGCTAGCAGAGTAAAGATAATCGTCATGGGAACCTACAAGCAGTTCTGCTCTGTCCTTTTGTGTCATTTTGAGTCAGAACCAACTCAGTGACGATGTGTTTGGGGCTTTTTGTTGTGTTGTCATAGTCATTGTCATTGGCCATCAGTCAGACATTTTCAACCCTGAGATTGCCTGTTTGTGGGTTTTGTTCTCCTTTTCATTTGTGTTCAGAGTTGGAAATGATGGCAATGTGATCAGGACTTCAGACTAACTCTCTTTGATATGAGTTGGTTACTCGTTCACTGCTATCAGGTTGATTCTGAGTTATACTGCATAGAAATTAGCCAGATTTAGGAAGTTACAAAGGAGCCACAATGTGCTCAGCTGCTAACCCAAAAGCGGGTGGTTTGAACTCACTCAGAAGCAGTTCCACAAGAGACCCTAGTCAAGACAACTTTATGTGGCTACATTACTCTGTCACTCTGAGTGGGAAGCAAGTTGATGGCAGCTAGGTTTGTTTAGTACAGAATAAAGCCAAAGTGTGTGGTTCCTTGATGTTTATGGCAGTAATGTAATGCCTATTCTGCAAGTGGCAGCATTGAGTAATAATTAGTTGCAAGGTTAGCAATAATTAAAACTGTGTCACTAAAGAAAGAGATTGTAGGTTATTATACCTTTTGAAGTTTGGAGCAGGCCGAATTTATTTTAGATGGAGAGCTTCTTGGACATTTTCAGAAATGTGATTATGTGTCTAGGAAACAAGTTACAGCCATCAGAAGCAGTGAGCAAAGTTAGCCATATAGCAGCTTATATAGGAAACCTCACTTTAGAAGCCTCACTTATATAGAAACCTCACTTTGTCATTTTAGAAGCCGTGACAGTAAATGGGAAGTTGGGATTAACGTATCGCTATTCATTTCAAAGTTTATAAATGAGGAGGAAGAGATGGGTGGAGTATGTGGCCAGTTGCCTCCTCTGTCATGAGACCATAAGACCTGGATAGTGCCAAACTGCCACTGCTAGACATTTCATCAGAGATTCCATAGTAAAGTACTCATCATAAAGGAGAAAATGCAGAACAATTTCAGATTCTCATGAACTGCAGACTCTTTGGAGACATGGAGGCCAGATGAATCCCTAAAATTTTATCTTTGAAACTTTAACACCCCAAAATCCTCTGAAATTTTTTAAAAACCAAGTCACACTTCACCGGAACTAGTAAAAAATGTTTGCCTTGACCCTCATGCTCTTATATGCTAAAGTGACCAGATTTTAAGCGGGACACCATTAACAGGAGGGGTGGGGTGGTTCTTGATTAAAAATTTGGTCTAGGGCTGAGCCCCGGTGGCGTAAGTGGTTAAGTGCAGGACTGCGGCCCGCGGGCTTGGCGGTTCAAATCCAGCGGCGGCTCTCAGGAGCAGCACTGGGTGGCTGCCCACGACCACCGGAGGCAGTGAGCCCCCCCCAAAAAAAATTTTGGTCTATATGAAGCAGCAAAAATTTCCATAGAATGCAAAAATAGTATTGTAATATATTTTAATTTTAAAATGCTGCAGGATGTGGGGCAAATGTTAAGAAACAGGACATCTGGTCACCTTAAACTATGCGTATGAAATTAAATTGACAAGAATAACTTGAAAGATCAGATAGGCAACTCAGAGGTCAGTGAGTTTATGTTACTGGGAGAGAAACAGCTCAGAAAAGGAAGCGAGTGAGTGAGTGGTTTACACAACTCCAAGAATGTAATCAGTGCCCTTGAATTGTGTATGTAGAAACTTGCTATGCTACACTGTGTATAATTTCAACAACAACCAAATAAATTACAATTTTTAAGATAGCAATATTTTTTGTGTATAAATTATACTGTAATCGTGTCTGTTGATATTACAGATCTTACTCTAGCTCTAACTCTTATTTTCTGTTATTTCTTCAAACTCTAGTCAGCTGTATTCCTCACTGTCAATAATTTAGGCTCAGGTTTGCCTACATGTTGTCATTACTGTTTTCCCCTAAAAATAGCATCCTTTATCACCTGTGAAAACATTTCCCATTCTGCGAGAGGTGAAAGAGAAGTCCTATCTCTTTCTCAAAATCTTCCTACCTCATCAGCCCTCCATATGGTTATGCTAGTAACTTAGGCATTTACAATCTGGCACTGAATTATTGCAGGCTTGTGTTTGCAGTTGCTTTATATATGAAAGTTACCTCCCCAAATTAGAAGTTGCATTGAAGGCAGGAACCAGATCTTCTTCATCTGCATTCCACGTGTGCTTCCCATCGTGCTAAGCCCACTTGAATTGCTCTCTCAGTGCTTGATCAAATAATAAAGGTAGACATTTACTCCCCCCACTTCCAAGCTCTCAGGCACAGGAAAAGTAGAAATGAATGAAGGGGTAGATTTTAATTAGGAGACGGGAACACATTATTTTCCTCTGTGAGTTTCACCTTAGAATAAGTTTTCCTCTGTCATTTTACTATGAGAAAGTTATTTTTAACTTATCCTTAAAGTATATATTCAACTCTCCATTCTTGTATATAATTTAAGTTTTATGGGGGGCTTTTATTAATTTCTTTGTGGCTTAGTGTGTTAGTCCCTAGTTATAAGTCAGGGACCAGTCTAAAGAATTTTCTTGGCATGTGACACTATTTCTCCATGTGATAGACTTAATAAACCCATTGTTTCTAATGGACTTTGCATTATTTTGAGTACCCAGATATATCTTGAATTGTTTGTACATTTCAACCTTTGTTCCAATGTACCTACATTGTTCAACCTCTGATAATCCTGAGCATTTCTTCATGTGGTTCTTGACCACCTGGAATTGTATTCTATTTAGAGCTTGCTTTCTAATATTCAGTCATTAAAGGGCTTACTGTTGCTTTCAAAAAACAATAAAAATGTGGGATTTTATGAGACGTGGATCTGAAAGGGCTTTATTTCCTATAATTATAGCCTTGGTCCTATACCCTTTTAATTCTGACAGTGAATAGGGGTGAGGACTGTTGGTTCCTTTTGTTATTAATATCACTTAGAAAATATTATTACTTTATTGTGATTCTGTTCCTCTCTACTACCTTGGCTATTTTTTAAAAATTACTTTTATTGGGGGCTCTTACATCTCATCACAATTCATCCATTCATCCATTCTTAAGCACATTTGTACATATGCTGCCATCATTTTCAAAGCATTTTCTTTCTACTTGAACTCTTGATATCAGCTCATCCCCCCTCCACCCACCCTCCCTCATGATCCCTTGATAGATTATAGACTATTATTATCATATCTTATATTGTCCTCGCCCTTTACCCACTTTTCTGTCATTTGACCCCTGGAACAGGGTTATATGTTGATCCTCATAATCGGTTCTCACTTTTATCCCCCAACTTCCCCTGATCCCTATTCTCATTGTTGGCCTGGAGGGGTTTATCTATCCTGAATTCTCGGTGTTGTGGACTCTTAACTATAGTGGTGTGCATGTTCTGGTCTAATCCAATTTGTAAAGTAGAATTGAGGTCTTGATAGTGGGGGGGAAGGAAATATTAAAGAACTAGAAGAAAGTTGTATGTTTCATCAGTGCTATACTCCTCTCTTTCCTGTGACCCCTCTGTGAGGGGATGTCCGATTGTCTACAGGTGGACATTGGGTCTCCACTCCATGCTCCCCTCCATTCACCTTGGGAATGGTTTTGTTCTGAGTCTCAGATACCTGATACCTGATCCCATTGACACCTCATGACCACACAGGTTGGTGTGCTCCTTCCATGTGGACTTTGTTGGTTCTCAGCTTGTTTATCTTCAAGCCTTTAAGACCCCAGATGTCATATCTTCTCAAAGGCGGGCACCATCAGCTTTCTTCACCACATTTGCTTATGCATACATTTTGTTATCAGTGTTCCTGTCAGGAAGATGAGCTTCACAGAATGCCAGTTTATTAGAGCAAAGTGTTTTCTTGTGTTGAGGGAGTACTTGAGTCAAGGCCTAATGCCCATCTGCAACCTTAATTCTTAACATATAGATATAAGTAATAGATCTATTCCTCACTTGTTATACATAAATATATTTACATATGTACATGCCAGTATTCAGGCCTCTGTAAATGCCCTTTGCATTCTGTCTGTTTCCTCTTTTTCCTTTTACTTTTCTCTTGTCCCACTATCATGTTCGGCCTTCATTCAGGTTTGGTAATTACTTACTACTACATTGCCCTTGATTAAGGCAATCTATTCCCTTCTCTCCATTGATTTTAGTTTTGTTGACATTCCCTGGTCCCTGGGTTGTCCCCACCCCCACCTTTCTTTCTCCCACCTCCCCTTCTCCCATATCCACTGGACCTTCATTCTTGTTCTTTTCGTCTCCAAATTGTTTATCCTGCCTAGCTTATCTAGATAGACATGCAGATTAATAAGTGCAAAAAACAGGCAAAGTCCAACAAAACAACAAGGGAAGTCAAAACAAACAAAACAAAACAACGAAAAGCAAAAAGAAAGTCACTGACAAAAATGGAAAAGCTTATAAATAGTTCAAGGTCTGTTTGTTGGCCTTTACCAGTGTTTTCCAGTCAAGTCTTATGGGGTGCCACATTCTGCCTCCAAAGTCTGCTTTTGGTGTTCCCCAGCTATTTCATCACTTTGTTCCCCTTGCTGCTCTGTTGCATGCCCTTAGTGTTTCACCCCAGCGTGATGGGGTCAGATTGTGCACAATTCCCACACTGCCTCCAATGTTGTCCCCTGCACGGCTATGATTTGGTAAGAGAGACATCATATCTAGTGGTGGGGCCAGCCCTATGGTCTTCTCTGTGCATTGTCTGCTCTGAGCAGGAATGTTGTCCTCGGGGTTTTGTGGGCCAGGATGTGTGCCCCTCTCCCCAAGTCATAGCTGTTCATTCTTCGGGGGGTGTCAACATAGTTGAACTTGGGGCTGGCCCTGAAGACCTCTTTATTGGTTCCCTGGTACATGCCTGTGTGTTGTATTAACATCCTGGTGCATGAGGTTGAAGACTGGCCTCTCTCTCTCTGCTGTGGAGATATGACCAATACCTTCCTCTTGGGTGGTTTAGTACCCTGCTTCCCCCACCCCCCACCCATGTCTTTTTCCTCTTTCTTTCCCTCTCCTAGTGGGCTGAGGGAGTCTTATACGGCTTGTTCCATGGTTGGGCTTTTTCTCAGAATCTAACTGAGGGCTTGAACAACCTTGAGATAACAGTGATTTTAGAGTTCTTGTATCCTGTGTAAAGGAAGAAACAACTGCACTGTTTTGGGATAAGGTACCACTGTTTGATGTTTCTGTTCCAAAAGATGTCAAGAAGCTTCCAGCAACACCAGCAGCAGCAAACCACTGCCCAACTATTGAACTTGGACTGAACTGACTGTATACCTGTATCCTGCCTTTAGGTCCATAGAAGCCCAAGGAGTGGAGGAGTCTAGTGAAGACTGAATGATAGCCGGGTCTTGAGGCACATAGCACTGGGGTTTTAGTGGCTCACAAATAGCGAGGTCTTTCATATCACTTCCACGGAATATGATGTATTCAATTGGTGGAATCAGATGATCTGTTGGTCTGTCTTCTGTACCAAGGACTGAACTTTGGCGATGTTGGAATTCTCAGTGGCAATAGTGTAGAGCAGTGCTTCCCAACCTCCCTAATGCCTCCACCCTTTCATACAGTTCCTCACGTTGCGGTGCCCCCCAACCATAAAATTATTTCATTGAAGCTGGGCCCTGGTGGTGTAGTGGTTGAGTGCGGGACTGCAGCCCACAGGGCTAATGGTTCAAATCCAGCAGCAGCTCACCAGGAGCAAGGCTGGGTAGCTCCCACGAACACCAGAGGGCAGTGATGCCCAAACCAAAAAAAAAAAAAAAAAATTTATTTTGTTGCTACTTCATAACTAATTTTGCTACTGTTAGGAATAGTAATGTAAATATCTGATCTGCAGGATGCATTTTCATTGTTGCAAATTAAGCATAATTAAAGCATAGTGATTCATCACAAAAGTGTGTCCTATATTGTAAGATATTTATTTCTAAATACAAATAAATAAAATTTTGTCTTGAGGCATGGCGTAGCGTAACAGTCATCGTGCCGGGCACTCGTGTGTGGGCGTATCTGCATGTGGGCAGACCTGCCTGGAGACGGAGAGAGGAGTGGTGTCTCGTTCCTAAGAAATTAGTGATGGTCTGAGGCAAGACCGGTGAAAGGGTCTTTCAACCCTCGAAGGGGTCGAGATCCACGGGTGGAGAACCGCTGGTGTCGAAGATGCCCTCATAGCATGTCTCCATTTTGGAGATGAGACTGCTCTTGCTGCCCATGGAAGGGTTTCTCCCACTGGGCCCTGCTGGGGGCCACTAGCAAGAGGCGAATCCCATGCAGCGCCCTGCTCCACCCCCTCGCTCAATCTTGGCACCTCTTAGAGCAGTGCCCTCACAGCATGGCGGCTCTGCAAGCTCCTCTACCCTCCCCCAGCCTCCCACCTGAAAGCCGAGGGGCAGCAGAGACTGCATCAGTGGTGGTGGCAGCCATACACAGGTGTTTTTTGTTGTTGTTTTGTTTTGTTTTGTTGTTGTTTTTTGGGGGGCGGCATCACTGCTCTCCGGTGGTGGGAGTAGGAGGCCCAGCCCCACTGCTGGAATTGAACCTCCGTCCCAGTGGGCCGCAGTCCCACGCACAACCACTACACCACCGGGGCTCAGCCCCATACACAGGTGTTTTATCTTCAATCTATCCCTCTTGTCAATTTGTGACTCCTGTATTTGTATCCTTCCTTATTTCTGAAAGCCTATGTATTTTCTGTGCCAAGGTTCTCAAGTTTGTCCCACTTCCCTCATTAAAGGCCCTAATTGTTTGGGGTTTTATTTCAAGGTTTGTGATCCACCTTGAATTTTTTCTTGTGTGTGGGATGAGGTAAGGGTCTTTCTTCATTTTTCTGCGGTAGATAATTCATTTTTTCCAGCACCACCTATTGAAGAGTACCTTGGTTGTTCACCATTTAAATTCAGAGGAGACATCTGGTTGAGAGCTTTTCTCCTCTTTTACCTGCATTTCAGGATATCAACGCATACAATGGTAACGAGCCCACAGATAAATTACCGTTCCCCATCATTGATGATAAGAAACGGGACCTCGCCATCCTCTTGGGCATGCTGGACCCAGCAGAGAAGGACGAGCAGGGCATGCCTGTGACAGCTCGAGTGGTGAGTCTGAGAATCCATCTTGTGGTCTGCATGACTGACCGTGCTGTCTACATGTAAATACATGCTTGGACCAACCAGAGGAGAGGCAGCAAGCCCTCTAATTTTGGTACAGCTGTGTATTAGTGGTAATTTCATCAGCTATCTCTAATGCCAATGCAAGGTGGTTGAATTTTGCTACTGAATTGTTAAACATTTAATTCCTAGCTGTTGGAAACCTCTCGTTGCCATCAAGTCAGTGGTGTGTCTTAGTGACTGACTCCCCAGGGGTTCCAAAACTCACTGTTTCCAGGAATAGAAAGCCTCGTGTTTGTTCATGGACCTGCTGGTGGTTTTCAACTGCCGACCATGGAGCTCGTAGCCCAGCACATAACCACTACACCACCCGGCCTCCTGTGGAAACCTAGCGAGGGCAAAGGAGCAATCTCCTTACAGGTCATTTAGAAGTGACAGACTGGCGGAGCCACCACTGCTCATGAGGACGGCTGACTTCATTGGAAAATGAGCAGTGTTTTCTCTGGCTCTGGGAAGTCCTCTTGAAAGTAAGAGGTCATCTCCTTCTTCATAAAGCAACTGTTTTCTAGATTTTTGAATTATATTTATTTTTGGCATTGGTGTCCACAATCAGTCATATGTCCACTGACAATTTCTACATGAACAGTTCGGTAACTGGTTATGTACTTTCCTTTAGTCACTGTTTTTACCATCTACCCTTGTTTATCACCATGAATTCTGCCTCTTGAAGTTTTCATCCGTGCTTTAGATTTATTCTTGTCCAATTTAACTCTGCCCATTAGAGAACAAACTCAGTCCCTTGTTTGTGTAAATGTACAACTATAATTTAAGGTCTGACATTAACACCCATTAGCATTATTTGTATGATAATCATCCAAATTTGACAGGCTTGACATGCTTTTCCTTGGACTTTACTGGATTAATTTGCATTTCAATTTTTCTCACTTAGGATAGCCATAATTTAATATAACTCCTAATCTAAATTTAGAAAAGTAATTGGAGAAGAAACCTGTATTCCAGACACTCAGGCGAATAGTTTATTGAGTCCTTGCAGTTTTGTTTTGCTTTTGACACCTTTGCACATTTCTCCTACTGGCTTTTCGTTTCCTAACTGGCTTTCCCGTCATAAGCCAGCCCTCAAGGGATTCTTTGTGGCTGCCTTTCTTTGCTTTGCAGGTGTTTATTTTTGGCCCTGATAAGAAACTGAAGTTGTCTATCCTCTACCCGGCTACCACGGGAAGGAATTTTGACGAGATTCTCAGAGTGGTGATCTCTCTCCAGCTGACCGCGGAAAAGCGGGTTGCCACCCCAGTTGATTGGAAGGTAAAGCAGGCATACACTCAACTTTGCTAAAAGGATCTTCGCTCCTTGGGGCTCTGTATCTGGCCGGCAAGGATTCTGGAATGACTGAGTTTAACCTTTCCAAGCCCTTTAAGGAGCCTTTGAGGAGCCCCGGTGACATAGCATGAGTTAAAGCACTGAGCTGCTAACTGTGGTTAAAATCCACCAGCCTCTGCTGTGAGAAAGTTCAGAAGGCCTGCTTCTGCAAAGATTCAAGCCTTAGGCATCTTTAGGAGCCAATTCTAATCTGTCCTGTAGGGTCGATATGAGCTAGCATCAAATCAACTCCATTTTGAGACCTTTTATGTAAAACCCAAATTTCACAGTGTTTTCTAACTTCCAGCTTATTTGGACCAATTAATTGGTTAACATTATTCCTTTTGGTGATACAGGTTTGTTGGTTTTCTAATCAGCTTTAACCTTTTTTTTAAAAAGTCATTTTATTGGGACCACTTACAGATATCATAACATTGCATAATCCAAATGGATCAAACATAATTGTACAATTGCTATTACAGTCAATTTCAAAATGTTTTCTTCTTGAATTCTTGGATGATATCAGCTCCCCTCAATAACCTTCCCTCCAGGAACCTTTATTGTAATATATATATATTACAATATTGTAATTTTTTTTTCAACTTATGCTACCTCTTCCCATCGACACCTCATCGCAGGTTGGCATACTTCTTCCACGTGACTCTGTTGCCTCCCTGATCGGTGGCTGCTTGTTTAACTATAAGCCTTTAAGACCCTAGACACTATAGCTTTTGATAGCCAACCAGCAAGAGCTTTCTCCACCACTTTTGCTTATGCACCCATTTTATTTTTGATCTTTCCTTAATGACAAAATATTTAAAGAAAAACATGATTTGGCCACTTTTTTTTTACGTTGTTACAGTATGAAGGAATATACTCCCATCTTGAAGTGTTCTATTCTGTTGAGCATCTGTCTAACAATGGTTTCCACAATGTGGAGTAGAACCACAGGATTTCTGCAGACTTGAAGAGTGCATTGACAGTGGCTCCCAGTACTCACTTCCCCAGTAGTCAGAGGTGTGCTCCGTAGGATTCGCAGAAGTGGTGGGCCGGCCCTGTGGTCCACAGTGCCTCTGGGTGGGCTCAGCCTCCCACTGTGCCGTGTGTACCACCCCGAGATGTCTATCACATTGTGACCTTCTTTTAATAGGACAACCTCTTGTCTTCCCCTGTTGGTTTCATTTTCTGACAGGCAAGTCAATTAAATTCTGTGCCTGGTAAATAAATATTTGTTAAGCTTCAGTGATGGGCACTGGAATATGGCGGCGAGCCATACAAAAACGCTGTCATCATAGAACTGGCATACCAGTGGTTTACAGACGAACTGTAAACAGGTTTTAGTGTGTTAGTGGGTGATGGATACGCTAAGTGAGGAGAGTGGGAGCATAGGAGCGGGAGGATTGCCTTTGATATTTGGCTATCAAGCGGGCCTTTCTTTGAAACTAAAGTGTCTTGAGAAGGACATGACCAAGCCATAAAGAGTGAACTTGCACAAGCATTTACCTGAAAATGAACTTGGCATATCCTGGGATTAGAAGAAAAGTTGCAGTGCTGGCGATCAGGTAAGAGGCCATCACACAGGCCCGACTGAGGTCTAGAACAGAACTCTGAGTGGTTCTGTTACACAGTACCTAGCTAGGCTGCTAACTGCAAGACTTGTGGTTTGATCCACTTGGGGGTCCCTCAGAAGAAAAGTCTAGGGATCCACTTCCCAAAATGTCAGCTATTAAATGTCCTCCAAAGTTATTTCTTGTTACAATGGAGAACTCTCTCCCACACCAACATGTGAAAGATCAAACTATGAAAACACAGTTCCTCAGAAGGGAGAACAGAGAACACTTGATTATTCTCGTTAACATCTGCAAGCACTTTTTGAGAACTACTTCTTGTCCTTGAGTCTAAAGTGGAACTTCATCTTCTCAATCTCTTCCAATAGGATGGAGACAGTGTGATGGTCCTTCCAACCATCCCTGAAGAAGAAGCCAAGAAACTTTTCCCTAAAGGAGTCTTCACCAAAGAGCTCCCATCTGGCAAGAAGTACCTCCGTTACACTCCCCAGCCTTGAGTGTCTCTGGGAAGCGGCAGGGGAATGCTCGCTTAGCACAGTGAGCCAGAAGGTGCCAGCTGCCAATCACATTTTCCTTATGCAATCCCATAAAAACATCCTGGTGTGATCACAGCTAGGGTTTTTAGGTTGTCCTAGTACTGGCTTATTAAATGAAAATGGCACTAAAGATTTCTTGAGGATTCATTGCTCTCTGTGCCTTCACCAGCACTCTAATCCACTCATGTGTCTCAACACTCTGCTGCCTCTCTCTGAAGTATATTATGTATCTGGGACTCAAATCTCGTTGGAGCGCTGCAGCGTTTGCCATACTACCTAGGATAGGTGGATACTACCTAGTTCATGGTGGAAACCTGCTTTACTCCGTGATAGAATGACTTAGCAAGTCTTTAGCTGTCTTAATCAAGTCCTCTCGTCCGTTACCCATTTTGGGGAATAAGAGAACCAAATTTTGGTTTCCTCTATAAATACCTGAATACATAGTCCAAGAACCTGGAAATAAACTGGATAGTTGGCTTTTGACCATAGCTGGGGAAAAGCGTTTTCAACCCTGCGATTTTTTTAATGGGCAACTGCAGTGGGGAGAGCAGGGAGAGAGATTTTGCTGTAAGGAAATGATTGGAATGCATTTCTATCAAAGTGGGGAAGTTACAGAAAAGGCTCTCCTTGACTATCCAGGAAGTGTACACCAGGGGAGCGAGCAGCGTGACCGTGCCATGTGCCTTTCACTCAGCACTGCTGTCCGAGGCTGCTCCATGCTGTGCCACACATCCCAGAGCACACCGTGGGAGAGGGCAGAGGCGATGGAAAATGTCTGACTACAGAGCTATTCCTGCAGTGGGCCACTACTTTCTACCTTGCTTTATGGGGATCCACAAATAAAATCTTTTATTAAAACTGGATCAAAGAGTTGGTTATGTTGTCACGTTTTAAATGACTAGCTTGAGCTCACGTCGCAGGAGGACAGAGGTTTGTTTCTCTTGGCCAGGATTGGCATTGTCCTCAGAGACAAGTGAGCAAACTCTCCTGTGTTGAAAACGGGTGAGAAGCCGAAGAACTTAAGCTTTCGACTTCACTGCGCTCCCTGGCCCGTGGTCCATCACGCTATTGTCTGGATCTGATGGGCCCTTCAGTTGGTGATCCCCCGACCGAATGCCTTGATGTGACTGCTAGGGGTAAACATGAACTCGAACCGAAGAAGGATGACCCACCGGTGTGTTTCTGTGCAAATGACAGGTAGTCCCTGGCTTAAGATGGAATCCCATTCTTGGGATTTTTGATGAGGTAAGGGAGTTCTGATTTGAATTACCTTATTTATTTAATTAGGTTTTCATAACCTGCTATATGTCAGTGTTGTAAACAAATCACAGTTTTGAATATCTGCAGGTTAGCCATCTGAAAACGATAACATCAAGTTGTGCACTATGCACTTATTTAGTAAATACTATGAGATGTTAAGAAACTATGTTTATAGGGGCAATTCATCTTGACGTGTATGAATCATAAATTACTAACTCCCTATACGCAAACCTGTGGATTTGGCAGCTTTTATTATGCTATGAGATATTCTATGCCTGGTAGATAGCCATGTCTGTCTTTATTGAGTAGATAAAATGAGTAGCATGAACCTGGTATAACCCTGACAGACGAAGCCTTCAGTTTCCCATGTAAAATGTGAGTGAATCTCAGAAGGCTGAGACTAAGTAAAGTTCTCAAGTTGTGCAACCCCCTGGGGAGAGATACTAGTCCAAGCAAAACTTCATAAGGTCTGCTCTCACCTCTTCCAGGAGTCAGTATACTTTTGCCCTTAAAGAACATCTGAAAGTCTAGTCTCTGTAACAAGTATCTTCTGACTGTTCCCATGTCCTCTGAACTCTGCTGTTTACTTTCTTTAGTGCTTTTTTATCTCCTCAGAGAGTTTGGCTTCAGCTTCCTTTTAAGGTGACTTCACAATCTAGAATCTTGAGCCTGTACTCACCATGGGACAGCTTCCATTGAGTGTACACATTTGAAGGCCAGTTCACCAACTTTTCCCTCAACTTCAGTGAGCACCTTGCCCTGTTCAGAGTTGTAGGGAAAGGAGCTGTAAGCCTACAAGAGTTCTGGCTCTGCCACTAGTCACAACGCTGTGAAACTTTGACCACACGGCCATGGAGCCAGCCCTGACCCCCCGGTGAGTTTCTTAGATTCTCTCTACAGGAGTAGAAAGCTCAGTGTCTTCCTCAGACCTGCTGGTTTCTCACTGCTCACCACTGCAGATCGCAGCCCCAAGTGTAGCCACCTCCCACCAGACCTCCTCATGAGACTTTGTACAGGTCTTCTTTTTCTAGTGTAGACTATTAGTTGATGAATGTGCCACTTGAGTCTAGATGTGAGCCTAAGTATGTTGTTGTTGCTTTTACAAATATGCTGTTGACAGGAAGAGTAGGATTTCCCCTATTGAGAAGTATTGCCCTCAATTTTCGTAGAACAAAGTTAACCATACATTAAGATTGAGATAGAACTAATAGATGACTTATGTAACCAAGAGAAGCAGAGGAATTTGAGCCCCTGTGATTTCTCAAAGATAAAGTAAATGATTTGGCTACAACAAGTATACCTATTTTCCCACTTAGGACTATCTCATTCCACATATTGCCTTTCAGACACTTTTGAGAAAATTCTCAGGTAACACCCATAATGATTCTGGCCCCATGCAGGGGTGTGGGTAAGCCCAGGTGCCCCCCACAGCCACCGCACATAATGTACTGGAGGCCCTGACAATGAACAGACCACGTACTGGTCCAGCTACAGAGAACAGACGACAGGATGGTCTGTAGCTTGAAGGTGCCCAGTAGGTCAGTGCATTGGGAGAAGCAGCACACATGGGAGTGCTGGGTTGGGGCAGACTGGGCCTGCAGTGTCTTTAATCAGGATGGGGATAAGAAGCATGGGCAGGGATGGGATGGAGGTTCCGGGTCACCAGCTCTGCAGGTGGAAGCCCCGAACCTGACATCCTGCTGATGTTGCAGGACAGCTTGCCCTTTGGAGCCTGACCAGGCTTACGAAGAAGCAGTGGGTGTGGTTCTCTAAGATAAGCTAAGTGAGCTTGTGACTTGTGTTGCCTGGCCAAAAGCTGTGTGACCTCATCTCCAACTCAAGGCTGGGGATCCACAGAGATAATCTCAAAGTTCCCAACTCATGGCTATCATGGCCAAGTCAGATATCCAGCGGGACCATGCACCTCTGAAACAAAAGACACCAGCTTCATTGAGGTAAGGCGTCATTACCACTCGCCTGTGAATACTTGCCTCAGAAATGGATGATGGTTCCATTTTTACCAATGAAACAATTGATGGACGTTTATAGATTTATTCTTTTTTTTGGTTTTTGGGGCACCACTGCCCTCTGGTGGTGGGAGTAGGAGGCCCAGCCTTGCTGCTGGATTTGAACCTCCAACCCTAGTGGGCCGCAGTCCCGCGCACAACCACTACACCACCGGGGCTCAGCCCCTATAGATTTACTCTTGGTAAATTTGGAAACTTTTTTATTTCCCCATGAGGATGAATGAGAAAGCAAGAAGGACGGGCCATAGAAATCAAAAATGTCAACATCAGAACAAAAAAAGCATGCCTCTTTGATAACCATCACATGATAGCCCACCAATCTCAACCCTTTCTGACCTCAACTTCTATTATACAAAAAATTAATTTCCATAATGTTTAATCCTTTTTGAGTTGGGTTTTCTGATCCTTGTAGCCCAAAGCATTGGCGTTATTAGTAGAAATGATGTGTCGCTCGTTGGTTTTTTTGTTTGTTTGTTTGGGGGCGGGGGGGGAGGGTCATCACTGCCCTCTGGTGGTCATGGAAGTTACCCAGTGCTGCTCCTGAGAGCAGCCGCTGGATTTGAACCGCCAAGCCCGCAGGCTGCAGCCCCGCACTCAACCACTGACGCCACCGGGGCTCAGCCTGTGTCACCTGGTTGTTACAAACACTGAGGAAAATGCAAAACTATTAAAAAGCCAAGACAGCACTTTGCACACAGGGTGCCCCTAACAACAAGCCTTGGTCTTTTCTTACAGCTGTATGTGAAAGCTAGACAAAAAAAGAGGATTGAAGAACTGATGCTTCTGGATTATGCTGGTGAAAAATAGTAACTGTGCCATAGAGGGGCGGAAGAATGCACCAGCCAGCCTTGAGGGAAGGAGAGCCTTGTCAGCAAAGGTGCCATGACTTCTGGCTGACTCTGGACACGTCTTCAGGAAAACCAATCACTTGAGAAGGACGTCATGCTTGGGAACGTGGGGGATCAGAGAGAGAAGCAGCCCACAAGATGGTCTGACCCAGTGGCGGCCACAGTGAGCTCAAAACTCGGTGTCAAACCACTCACTGCCATCGAGTCACGTTCTGATTCAAAGATATTTCTCAAAGAAAAATCTAACAAATTTGAGGACAGCTCGGACCAGGGTTTCATTCTGTTATGAGTAATACGGTCACTTTGCGTCAGTGTCGGCTCGAGGACAACGAGCAACAACAAGTGTGTCAAATGTATGGCAGTGTGCCTCTAAGTGTGCAGAGCGGGCATGTTTTCTTCTACTGCACCCTGTACGTGGGTCTTCAATGTGCACTAACTAATCCATCCTGAGCATGCCACTTAGCTGCAGGGCCCAGGGGGTGGTTTTCCAGAGGCAGATTCCTCCAGTCCCAAAAAGTCACCTTTTTTAAACAACCCAGCTGAATCCGATGCAGATTACAGCAGACACTCGTGTCTTACCCAATACTGTCATTTTTTTCCTCAATCTCTCTGAAAAACTGCCAGATCATGTGGGCAATGGCAAGGTGTGTGGCCCTGGGGCAGAGTACCTTCCAGACCGTAAAGGCAAAGTTTCACAAAGCGAAAACTCTGCCCTACTTCTGAAAGACTAATGGAGTGCAGAAAGTTACCACCACAAAGATAAAAGCCCCAACGCAAGGATGGAAGCTGCGAGGAGCCTGAGGGTTCAGAATAACTTCCTCAAGCAGCCACGCCAGTCTTGTCCTATTTGATCCCTGGCATCTTGTTATCAGAAACAAATAAAACAACCCTCGTTGGCAACGCCTCTGTGGTCAGGTTTTGATCGAGTGCTGCCACACCCAGTATGAAATGGCACACTGGTGGTCTGCAGGACCACTGAGAAGCACTCCCCTGCTGTGCGAGGTGTCTGGGAGGACCTGCAGGGGCTGAGCTTGACCTCTTTCTCTTGATTGCCTCCTATGCTTGCATCTCTTCCTCCTACAGTATTGTGCGTCATTCTAAAGTTTTGTGGAGATGAAATAATGGATTCTAAATTATAAAGCATCAGACCATAAATTCAGCTTTATTTGGCTTCAAAAAACAAAACAAGAAGTCACATCAAGCCTGACTGCAATATGAGAATGGCAATTATTTCTAAATGTTCTTTTTGGAGACTGAGATTGTGGAACAGCATTCTCCTTCATCCGCAGTATTTACGAAATTTGAAGTGGGAGCAAGAGAAGAAAATATCAGGGAGGCATTAATGACGATACTTTAACAAAAATTATAGGTCTCGTGCTTTGAACTGAATGTTTCAACGTACCATACTTTGATAAACCCTCGTAATTCTTGCTCTAACTTGGAAGTAGGTTTCTCCTCTGAGTTTAGGGTATCAAATCTGACTTTGAAGAAGTTTTGAATATCTCAAGTATAATAATGTGACTACTTCCGATCTTTTTTTCCAAGTTGATCTTTTAAACCAGTCTCTCAAGTGCTTGTAATATAAATGCACTAGTAAATTGTTTCTGTGGCTATTAATTAAAACCATTGCGAGTAAATCCTTCAGTTCTTGAGTCAAGCTATGACTTCAGATTTGACCCAATTCCACATATCACATTGGTCCTGTTAGTCACTGTTAGATAAAGGAAGACCCAGAGTCCATCTGTGAAAAGGCAAAGCAACATTATTAGATCTTGAACATTTCAGGTAAAATGTCTTAAAATATACTGTAAACTTTCCACTTTTTATCTAGAAACATGACTTGTAAAAGAACTATAAGTGCTATATTTGTGTGTGTGTGTGTGTGTGTGTGTGTGTGTGTGGCTGCATAGCCATCTTCTGTAGAGACACTACCCTCATTCAGTAAGAGAAGTCTTGTCAAGTGTACGTTTCAGGGAAAAGAGAAACTTTTGGCAAGTTGAATTGGAGTGAATATTTTCTACCATAGAAGAACTAAAAATTGTTTTCTTAAATTGGAATAAAAATGTAAAGAACAGTGTTGAAGAAGAAAAACCGGGACAACCCTCCCCTCCCCCACCCCCATCCCCACACAATTTGACTGGTGGCCTAGTGGGTTACACATTGGATTGCTAACCACAAGGTCAGCAGTTTGAAACCACCAACTGCTCTGCTGGAGAGCGGCACAGCTTTCTACTGGGAAGCGGCCATTTTGGAAACCCACAGGGGCAGTTCTGCTCTGTTCTGAAAGGTCTCTTTGAGTCGGAGTACACCGATGGTAACGAGATTGTGGCACTGTCAGGTGAGTGAGTGCTGCAGTGCTAAACTCAAGGTTGACGATTCAAATGCATCAGCTGCTCTGCTGGAGAAACAGGAGGCTGTCTCCTACCACCTCAGAGCGCCTCTTAGGGCCACTGCGAATTGGAATGGGTTTCGTTTGGTTTGATTAGACTTCTCAAGTATGAAACAACCTTCTGGTAATATGAAGGAAAGGTTGACCCTCAGATAGCTACCTAAAAATAACTTTTTTTAAAAGGTTTTTTTGGTTTGTTTGTTTAAAAGATTCACTGGCCTTGATCAGGCAAAGCAACTTTCTTTCCCACAGCAAACATTCTGCAAACTACCTTGATCACTTCAAATGACAGAGATAGGACTAGACTTTCTATCCAAAAGGTTTTAGGGCTCAGCTGTCTTCACCTGACTGGGGCAGGGTAGGATGAGAAGGAAGGTCTCTTGGGGCTGTCCTCATCCTGCACATCATTTTTCCTTTGACGGCATGGTCCTTTGAAGTGGGTTGGCCGCTGGCTAAGAAGACTGAGGGCAGGAAGTCCTTGCTGGGTTGCTTTGCCTTTGCCCAGTCAAGGTGTGCCAGCCCCTTGACTGAGCTCAGGGCTCTCAGAAGTGTCTCCTCCACTCTGCTCAGCAGGGGTTTTAGTTAAACTCCCCCATCACCCATCCTATCACCAAACCCCTTGCCCCTACTCAGTCCTGGCCCAATGTGACAGCCCCCCTCTCTCTGGACATGACTTCGAGCACTTCTCTCATTTCCCTAACTCACATAGTTCTCATTTTAAAGGACAAGATGGGGGTCAAAAACCTAAGCAATTCTTGATAATGAAATGTTTTTGAAGACTGGTCTTTTATCTTTAAGTATGTCATCCTACACCAGAATGGAAAAGAATGTTATAAATAATCTAACAGTTCGATGGATTAACTTTTTAAAAACAAAAAACAAAAAAAGTCTTCAAATAAAGTCGATGTTCCAGGAAGATATCCACCCATGATCAGCCCATAGTTCAGGGTACCTCCAGAGAAGTCCTGGCAGCTCCATGGGCATGTAGCACATCCAGGAGAAGATCAGGCCCACCCCCACCAATGCCATCCATCTAATGCTCTATCATTGTTCTGTTTAAAATTCAGCAAAGCTTGTCCCATTGTTAACAAGCTGCCTCGAGGTGTCTCTTTGCACAACACGTACATTTTGATACATAGGATCTTGGGTTGATTTTAACTGTGAAGTTTAATAAGAGAACTCTAATTGAGTGTCAGGTTTATTTACCTCACTCACTTTCCTCCGATGCTCTTTCTTGGTCATTCTATTGTTTTCATTGGCTGAAGAAAAAAGAAAAAGAACACCATCATTGACTGAATCAGTCCAAACAAATGCCTTACGCAGAAAAACTAAATGAGGAGGTGGAGAGAAGAGATGGCAAGGAGAATAGCTGGAGATCTCAATTTGCTTTTCTCTTACATCTTCTCCCCTTTCCCTTCCTTACTTTCTATGGGCTTTTTCCTTATGCCCCTCAAGAAAGTTTATAACAGGCCCCCCAAAATCTCATATGAGCAGAGGGACTGACAAACAGCGGGCAGGCAGGTGGCTGTATTATTAAGGTGAGTTAGGTTGACGGGAGCACAGTGGAGCAGGGCACATGGGAGAGCTTCTGCATCTCCCAGGAGCGGATCGATGCTCACCTCTACCTGATTGTTGCTCCACAGAGTGTAAACGTCTAGTGTTGAAAGACATGATTTTTCTTTTTGAGACCTGATTTTTCATAAAAGACTTAAAAATCTGGATCTTCTTGTGAAATTGCTGGATGTTTATACAAGTACTTGGCAACTAATAAAGCAATTTTTAGAAAAGAAAGTGCTGTGGGAAAACATTATTAGGGACTGTACTCTATCCAGGAGTCTACCCTTTGTGACTTTTGTTCCAAACTCATTAAGGCAGCGGTTTCAACCTGTGGGCCAAAACCCCTTTGGTGGTCAAACAACCCTTTCACAGGGGTCGGTCACCCAATTCATAACAGTAGCAAAATTTCAGTTATGAAGTAGCGACGAAAGTAATTTTATGGTTGGTGAGTCACCACAACATGAGAAGCTGTACTAAAGTGTCACAACATTAGGAAAATTGAGAACCACTGCATTCAGGGAATAGCAAGCCCACTACCATTGGGTCATTCCAGCTCACAGTGACCTTATAAAACAGAGTACAATTGCCTTAGGGTTTCCAAGGTTATAAATCTTCATGGGAACGACAGCCTCATCTCTTTCCCACCATGGGTCTGAACTGCTAACCTTGTGGTTAACAGCCAGTCTAGTGCTCAACCCACTATGCCTCCAGGGCTCCTGTAGAGGGAATAAAGTGATGTGTTTTCTTTGTGCTTCAAAAATGCTTCCAGGGCTGAGCCCCGGTGGCATAGTGGTTGTGCGCAGGACTGCAGCCCACTGGGACGGAGGTTCAATTCCAGCAGTGGGGCTGGGCCTCCTACTCCCACCACCGGAGAACAATGATGCCCCCCCAAAAAAAACAAACAGAAAAAACAAAAATGCTTCCAAAGGCCCAAAGGAATAGAGACCTTTGGGCCCCAAAACAATGGAGACTGTGCCCTGCTTCCTGGAAACCCTTAAGACGGAGTTCTGACTCAGCAGCCCACAGGGTGGACTGACACTGGACTCTGAGCTCCCAGCAGCAAACAGATCTACCTGTCAGGACTAAAGGGAATGCACACACTAGGGGAATGGTCATATTGGTGTCAGCCAGCTGGGATGGGCGATCCATGATCAAAAGGGACTCCTCCTTAAATCATGACTATAGTGTTCCAGAACAGAAAGTATGTAATAATAGGCATCTCTAAAGGAGAATCATATTTACTTGTCTAACGTCTGCCCTCCATCCAAACAATGACCTCCGGAAAGATGGCTTGCTCACCTACTAGAGTTTGGCCCCATGCCTAGCTTACAATGTATGAGCTGTGGAGTGTGGCTGAATATTACAAGGATCATGATCCTTAGGGTTAAAGCATGTGGGAGTGAAGCCCTCAGGATCTTCATCTGAAGGGGGCAGAATCAAGGTAAGGAGAAATAGCTACATAAGTATATGAATGATTGGAAGTTGGGATGCATAAAGTATGAGTCTAGGCAACTTGGAGATGTTAAAAATGAAATGAGATGCACAAAAATTGCATCCTGCACATTAGTGAGCTGGAATGGCCTGGCATTGGTCAATTTGAATGAGAAAATCACATGCTTTACTATGCTGAGAATAACACAATCAAGAGGAATGACATTGCATTCATTGTCAAAATTGACATTCCAAAATCAATCTTGAAGAACAATGCTATCTGTGATAGAATTACATCTACCTGCCTTTAAAGAAATCCAGTCAGTATAACAATTATTTAAATTTATGCACCACCTCAAAAACTAGTGAGGAAATTGAAGAATTCTAGCAGTGAATCAGTTAGAAATTTATTAAACATGCAATTAAGATACATTGTTAGTTATTGGAAAGCCAAACTTGAAAGCACAGAGCAAGGAACAGAAGTTGGAAAAGATGGACTTGGTGATGGAAACGAAGTTGGAGATTGCATTGACAGAATTTGCAAGATCGATGACTTGTTCATAGCAAATATCTTTTTTCAACCACACAAGAGGTGATATTATATTGAGAGTTCTGCCAGAAGTTCAGGCCGGATTCAAAAGAGGTGAAACAAGGGATATAATTATTGATGGCAGGTGGATCTCAGCTAAAAGCAGAGAACTTAAAAAAAAAATGTTTCTTGAAAACTCCAAACTCCCTGCCATTGAGTAGAGGCTAACTCAGAGATCCCTTGTGAGTTTCCAAGACTATAACTGTTTGCAGGGTTGAAAAGTTCAGTGTTTCTCCCACACAGATTCTGGGGGTTTCAAACTGCCAACCATGCTGATCACAGCCCAGCAAATGCCCCTACACCACCGGGCCTCCTAAGTGCTTGCTTGTGTCTTATTGACTACACAAAGGCATTGGACTGTGTGGATCATAATAAAGTATGGAAAACCTTGAGAAGAATGGGAATTCCAGCGCAAGCCTTTATACTCATGAGAAACTCGTACATGGATCAAGAGGCAGTTGTGTGAACAGAACAAGTGAATACAGCATTATTTAGTCAGGAAAGGTGTGCATCAGGGCTGTATCATCTCACCATAGTTATTCAACCTGTATGCTGAACAAATCATCAAAAACTGGATTACCTGAAGAGGAATGTAGCATCAGGATTGGAGGAAGGCTTATTAACAATCTGCAATATGCAGATGACACAACCTTGCTTGGTGAAAGTGAGAACTTGAAGCATTGAAGATCAAGGATTACAGTATACGCTTAAGTATATGCTTCAATTCTATGTAAAGAAGACCAAAATCCTCACAACTGGATCGATAGGTAATACCATGATAAATAGAGAAAAGATTGAAGTTGCCAGGGATTTTCTCTTTCTTGAATCCATAAACAATGCTCGTGGAAGCAATAATCAAGAAATGAAAAGTCGCAGCACTTTAAGTAAATCCTCTGCACAAGATCTCTCTAAAATATTGAAAAGCAAGAATGTTTCTTTGAGAACTAAGATGTGCGTGCTCCAAAGTCATGGTCTTTTCATTTGCCTCATATGCATGTGAAAGTTGGGCATTGAGTAAGGAAGACCTGAAAGGAATGGCTACATTTGAATTGTGGTGCTGGAGAAGAATATTGAAAATACCATGGGCTGTTGGAGAAACAAAATCTGTCCTGGAAGAAGTATAGTCAGTGTTCCTTAGAGGCAAGGCTGGCAATGCTTCATCTTACATACTTTAGAAGTGTTGTCAGAAGAAGCCAGTCCCTGGAAAGGACATCACACTTGGAAAAAAGTCGAAGGACAGTGAAAAAGAGGAAGGCCTCAATAAGATGGATTGACATGATAGCTGCTACAGTGGGGTCCGGCATAGGAACTATTGTGTGGATGGCGCAGAACTGGGCCCTCTTTTGTTCTGTTTTGCATGGGTTGATATGGGTCAGAACTGACAGGATGACACCTAAGAACAACAAAGCCTCACTTTGTAGACACCACTTGAAACTATGTGCACAGTACTAAAATTATCAATGTGCTAGGAATTGCCTGTTGTCTAAGCTGGCAGACCACATAAATTATGAACACCAGGAGGTTCAGAGTAGAGAAATAAATGAAGAGTAGCTATTGTCAAACTAGGGTTTCAGAGAAAATAGTGACACTAGAATTGTTGGGCAGCTGAGAAACAAAGCTCTTAAATGTCATTTTTATGGATAAAGGTCTTTCTGTCTAGTTTTCTTGGCATCATGCTGGGGGGGTGGTTATAATAAATCAGTCCAAAGAATTTGACCTTTGTTCTTTGTACCTGCAAGATAACCTCTAAAACTTGGGGATTTCTTCAGTAATCTAAGTAAGAGATGGTAGGAGAAGCTTCTGATAGAAGTATATGATTCAGTCTAAGTGATTGTTAACCAAGCTAATTGTGATCATAAACACTTGCAACTGTATCAAGGGCATTGGTCAGCTGTGTCATCCTGCTAGGTATAAAATGAGTCATCACAGAAGCAGAAAAGGGGGGTGGATGCCTCTATCATCAAGATGTGGCAGGAGTGGAACATATTCTATGGACCCCAAGATCCATATTCTATGGATCCCTGCATATTGAACCTCCTCCACCATAGAAGTGGCAGCAGCAGAACCAAGTCTGGGAATATGAGGCGGAGCAGTGGGTGCTAACCTCCCTCATAAAGTCCATTATCATGAGTATGTCTGTGACTTCTTTGTGACCCCTGCAATGAAGGATCAAACCTCGGGGAGAAATAGGCAATGCGGGAGGGGCAGCAGGGTCAGAACTGTTCAAGAAAGTTGGAGGGTGGGGGCATACCTGACCACCACCTCGAGTGGGAATCCCCGGGCTGATGTTCAGTTGGAGGCTCCTGATCAACTGATGAAGTCAGGAGAGGTCAGACCACCACCTCCCTGCCTTAGCTGCGTTATGCTGCATCAGAATCAACTTGCCAGCAACGGGTTTGAGACACTTAGTGACTATCAAAATGGGCCACCAAACTAGTCCTTCGAATTGTGGCTATGATCATAGTTTGGAATGCTCAAGGATCAGAATCCCTTCCACTACTGGGAGCAAACCAGCTCCCCATACCTGGACTCAAAACTGAAGAATATCTTCCTCCCCTTTTCCTGCTCTGCCCCTGTAGCCCCATCTGTCCAGGTGTCCTAGGCAAGAGCAGACCACAATGTAGAAGCTGCTCTCTCTTGTCAATATATGAAGGGAGGGGTGTAGGCGATGAAGGAGCCTCCTGGATTTTAGTGTCTTGAAAGTGTCTCACATGGGATCTCTTGTCAAACTGTGTGACAGCCAAAGAGAGTCCAAGGATGGGATCTCTCTTGAAAGTTTGACTTCTGTAATACTTAAAGAAGTTGATAAATGATAAACACACACTGTGCCCTCTAGAATCTTTGTAAAATTCTAAAATATCAAAATTCCTTCTCTTTTGCTTTCCGACGACGAAAGAGCTATCTCTTACTTGGGTCCAGGCTGCTGGTAGTGTTATTATTGGTAGACTCAGATGATAGGATAACCAGTAACTTGCTTAAGTCTGAAGTTCCCTGAATCTAAAAAGGAAAAGTCAAAATTAGTCAAAAGAGAAAACGCTCTTATCATCTCTAAGCTGACTGCATCGTAACCTTTCTAAAGAATATAAGGAATTAATACCTAGACTGGGTCTCCTAGCACAGCTCTATCTTTTTCAGTTTAATTTTAAAACTCCTTTTATGTTTTTTCCATGAAATATTTATTTATTTATTGGAGGGGAGAGGGACAGTATCAAATAGATCTTGCCATATGACATTGTCCATGGTACTATCGAATTAATAAACACCCCTTAATCATGGTCAGTGAATTTCACTGGGAATTCATGATGTGGGTGGTGGGAGTGGGGAGGATGGTGGTCTTTGGGAAAGTTATATCACTTCAGTTGGTGGATGAACCAAGGATGGCACAACTTACCCTTGGCAAAAAATATGTAACGTTATTCCCAATGAGAAAATCTCCCCAGTATTATCTTACTGAGCATGTATTTTTTAAACTCTTCAAAAACATTTTTAAACAGTTTTATTGACATATCCCTTTACCCAGCTAAAACTCAACAGCTTAAACCTATGAAGAAAAGTCATGCAATCATCAACACAATCCATTTTAGAACAATTTCTTCTTTCTTATACTCATCACTGTTAGCTCACCACTAGGCCTGAACATCTTCTGCCATAACCCCAAGTAATCATTAATCCAATTACTGTCTTTATAGGTTTACCTATCCTGGATTTCACATTTTAAAAAATACAAAAACAAAGAGCAAAAAATAAAATCCAATAATGACATAACAGGAAAAATCTTAGTTGAAAAGAAAGCCGAAAATAATAAAAACTAGAACAAAAATAATATAGGCCAATAAGGAGAATAAATGATAGAGTGCTAAAATTTAACCCAACTGCATCTACATCGGTGTACTTTCCAAAGTCCAGCCACTTTGGAATCTCATAACTTTGGAATAGCAGCCATCTGCTTTTTTCACATTAGGGCATTTCAGCCTTTAGTCCAAAGGAGCACTTCGGTTTCTTAAATCTGCTGCAGGTGAGCTTCATGTAAGTCCAGTTCCCTTAGTGGGGGGGGAGGGGTTGAAATGGAGCCTTCTGGTGTGGCCTCTGCAGGATGTTGTGCACCTCGAAAGGAAAGGGTCTAAAATCCTGGTAGTCAACAGTATGTGGCCCAAGTCACAAAAGGCTGAAAAGAAACTAGGTCAAAAAGTGGCCATCTTACTGAGAAACAACAAAGCCCACATGGAAGAAGCACACCAGCCTGTCCTGACACAATCACTGTGGACAAAGCTGGTGCATAAGCTAAAGTGGCTAAGAAAGCTGATGGTACCCAGCTATCAAGGGACGTAGAGTCTGGGGCTTTAAAGGCTCGAAGATAAACAAGCAGCCATCTAGCCGAGAAGCAACAAAGCCGACATGGAAGAAGCACACCAGCCTGGGTGATCAGTTTTCAGAAGGCTAAACATAACAGAAAAAGTCAAAAATCTATTTGAGAGTCCCCATTTGTAAAGCCTCCATTGAGCTCCCTCAGGCCATGGAGTAGGGATATGAATAGTCTTTCCACCAGACAAAATGCATTGGAGAGTGCATTACTGTAGAGATAAATAAAAAGAAAATGCGCTGGCAATTCACAGCGACTCTGCTGTGGGTGTCTGAGACTGGACTGTTTATGAGAAGCAGCTGGTGGTTTTGAACTGTTGACCTCATGGGTCACATCCCAGTCCAATGCATAAACACTGTACCAAGAGGGCTCCAGAGAGTAGATCTATAGTTAGGTTAAAATTTAACATGCTATAATTTGCTTTTTCAATTTTACCCATTACTTATTTGTCCTAATTCATATTATCTTCTGCTTCATTTTGGATTAAGGTTTTCCTGTGTTCTATTTCCTGTGTTGTCATTGTCATTACTTTTCTGTGCTATGATTTTTGAAATATGAAATTCAGGATAAGTCATTCAGAGAGACAATAGCTAGATTAATAGCTTCCTTAGGGCTATGGTAAGGAAGGTTGCGAAGTGATGAGCTAAGAGTAATGGGTGAAAGAAAGAAGAAAGTGTTCTATAATTGAGTGTGATGATGATTGCACAACTCTTTTCAATATAGCTAAACCACTGAATTGTCTGGTACATGATTTCCATGCCAGTAGAATTGTGAAAGAAATTCTTCTTAAGCAGTTTGGCCTATGCACATGCACATAGTGGGCGGAAGAGTTTTAAATCTAAGAGTTCCTGGTCTTTCAAAAAGTAAATCCTTGCCTCTTACTCTCACCCTTCCTTCCTAAGCTCAACAACTTATCATTTTCTGTTTTTAAAATGTATAAATTGTCTTCTCTCTCGGAATTGTGGAGAGGTACAAAATAAGAATGCTATAAAAGGAGCCAATTACTTTGGGGGGGGGTGTTCTTTTCATTATTTACCAGATTGAAAAAGAAAAACTAGCATTTGTTTCTCTTTACCCAACAATGCTTCACTCTGCCAGGTGAGAGTGGGAAAGAAAGGTGTTGGCAGTGGCTCAGATTCCTGGCCTGGGGGAAGTTCTTCCCTTCTGCACTACATCAGCAAAGTCACATTTTAGGAGGTTTTTGTTTTGTTTTAACCTATTTTTCCAGGATATAGGTTTTACTTCCTTTATGACCTTTCATAGTCTGAACAGCAGAAGAGAAGAAAGGGGAGAAGCTTCTTATAAGATTCCAGACATATCACTTAGACTCTTCTCCCCTCTTGTTTATCCTCCCTCTTCCTGGGCTCCACCCTCCTGTCACCCCTGGTTCCAAAGGCAGGCAGCTTTCCCCCTAAACATCTCCAGTTATGTCCCAACCTCACACTGTCCCCTTCCCCTCCCCTTCTGGAGACCTTCAGAGCCCTAGGGCACTGAATGCACATCAAGATGCGCCCATAGACCCTCGTATGGGGACAAAATGACTCTGGTCCCTAGTCAGCTTCCTTCTTCACAACTAGTGCCAATACTTCCCAGGCCACAGTAGCACATGACGCTGTTGCAGTGTGAATTAGGCCGAAACATGCCACCTCTTTCCTTGGGAAAGCACAGGCCACATCAGGACCACAGGCAGTTAGATCTCAGCCCCACTTACTTTCCCTCTCAGGAGAGAGAGAGAGAGCTTTCTGTTCCTGGAAATGTCCTTTTAAGGTGGTCACCTGAGTTTTAACATCACTTCCAAAATAAAAAAACAAAATAAAAACCACACCAGACTCGACACCATCAAGCCAAGTTCAACTCCTACCGAACCCGTAGGATGGAATAAAACTACTCTCTCCGCTTCCTGAAATGGAATCTTCTCGGAGGCCACAGCCTCCTCAGCCTTGTCACAGGGAGTGGCTGGTGGGGTTCAACTGCCCATCCTGCATTGGCAGCCCAGCACGTCAGCCAGCATGCCCGCAAGCCTTTTGAGCGTCACTTCATTGCACTGTCATGGGGTTCCTGGGTGTTGCAAACAGGGAAGCAGCTGACCACGAGCCAAAAGGTCGGAGATCCAAACTCCACACACAGGCCAGCTTCACAGCCATGGAAAGCCTACAGAGCAGTTCTCTGTGGTATACGCCGGGTGGTCACTGGTCAAAGTCGACACCACAGCTGCGAATGAGGGATAATTCCACTTACCTGTTCACAAGTTTTAGCGAGCATGAAAGGTGCAAAATAAGCTTTCTCTGTCTTCATGTCAATGACACTACCATACACAAGAATAACAAACTTCATGTTCGGATTGATGACCATCTCATTATAGCTTGATAGAGTCTCCACGTAGGCATGGTTAAACTCCACACACTTCTGAAACTCCAAGTCCTGCAATGAAATAACATTTTTCCCCCTCCCCATCAATCACTCAGATCGACATCTCATTTCAAGAAGAAAGCAAAGTTTCTCATCTATCTACATTCCTTAAGGGTGGCAGAAGACACATGAACCTGGGAGACATACAACAAAGTCCAGAATGGCCTTTGATAGGATGCTGAATTCAATGTTTCTTGTATGGCTATTATTTATGGCCTCAAACATATTTGGCCAGGCTGACTTTGGGGCTCACAGCCAGCTAAAGCAGGGCAGCCTCTTCTGCCCTCGTGGGTTTCTGGCCCAGGGGCCTGAGTTTTATAGAGCTCAAGAGATTTACCTCTAGCAATAAGCAAAGGGTCCATTTGACAAATGAACAAACAATAACAAAAAAACTAATAAACAAGCAAGGGACTGAGTCTAACTCAAGACTCAGAATCACAGAATTTGCAAGCTAGCTGGGAGGCTGACGGTGGTTCTGGATTCAGAATTGAATAACCAGGAATCTCCTGTGCTGGCCCTCCCACCAGTCAGAACTCCTCTTACAACAGGAAGCTCACAGCTACCTGGCCCAACCCTCAGCTCACAAGGACACAACTGGGACCTAAGAGAAACTTCAGAACTTATTTAATTTTTTTCTAACTAGAAAAATCTTCTTTAAAATAAGGTCTTGTCCAAAGCCCATCAATAGGTGAAGCAACTTTCTCTTGCAGAGGGGTTGCAGGGAGGAGAGGTATAGTGTGACAACAATGAAGTAGGCAACTTCCCTCTAGTTCTCAAATGCTTCCTCCCACCCACTATCATGATCCCAGTTCTACCTTGCAAACCCAGCTAAGCCAGGGGATGGACACTGGAGTTGGAAACATGGGGAATTCAGGATAGATGATCCCTTTGGGACCAGTGTGTGGTGTGGTGTGGTGTGGTGATATAGGGAGGGCAGAGGGAGGGTATCTACATATGATCTCTCTGGAGTATGGACAGCAGGGAAGTGGGTGAAGGGACACAATGGACTGAGTACAATATGAAAAAATAATAACAATGTGTAAATTATTAAGGATTCGTGGGGAGGGCAAGGGGGAGGGGGCAAGGGAAAATATGGGGAGCTGGTACTGGCCTGAGTGGAAGGAGGATGTTTTGGGGGTGATGATGGCAACAAGTGTGCAAATATAGTATGCATACAATTGACGTGTGTTGATCATGATAGGAGTTGTATGAGCCCCCAATGGAATGATTTAAAAAAGGGGGGGGGCGAAGAGAGGGAAAGAGGAACTTATACCAAGGGCTCAAGTAGGAAATATTTGGATATGAAGATGGCAATATGTGTACAAATATGCTTGATACAAATGATGTATTGAATGTTATAAGAGCTGTAAGAGCCCCCATAAAGTTATTGGGGAAAAATGATCAAAAAGCAAGTTCTTGTTTTCCTTTCTTCTGGCTTTTCCATGCATATTAGCTTTGTTTCCATGCATATTAGCGTGCTGTCTCCGGCACCTAGCCCCCTGCATCAGGTCCTTTCTGACTTCGAGTGACTAGCGCTGCTCATCCTTCACTGTGTCCCAGGGAGGATTTTTGTTGCCTAGTTCCTTCGTGGACAAAGATGAGAAGACATCAAAATGTTCCTTAGAAGTTCTCTGGAGAGTGAAAATTGGGGATCAAAAAAATTGGTATTTTTGTATCTGTAAGGAGTAACTTCAAAATGGTCACGGGAAAAATATCCATTTTCTTTTCATTTTATCTTTTCACAAAGTTTTTGAAGTCCCTCTGTAGTCTCCATCTAGTTTGTAGCATGAATATGGAAGGCTATTCACATTCACCTTGAGATGAGTGCGGTCACCTACAATTTCAACCCTTCGGTCCGAATTCTCCCCTCTGGAGTTTCCCCCTGGACAACCTTGACCCAGTTCTCATAAAGAGCCATGGGAAAAGGAAGAGAAGAATGCCAAGACAGTTCCTCACATGGTGACCCACCCCCAACCACAAAATTTCATAACTGTAGTTTTGCTACTGTTATGAATCGAGTGGCCCTGTGAAAGAGTCATTCAACCCCAAAAGGGGTCTCGACCCACAGGTTGAGAACCGTTGTTCTAGATGCTAGCACTTCAGGTGGCCCATTTCTTGAGTTCCTGACTGGTAACGGGTTCAAATCATTCTTACAGAGAATCATTATTAAATTGGATACAGATACAAGTCTAAAGGGTTCCAATCAAGAAACAGACTTGAACCGCTACTTTTTGACGGGAAAGTTAGTAGAAGAGGTTCAGTCACTTCAGGGAAGAGTTTGCAAAGGCAGAAGTTTTACATTAGTGGAGTAGAGTATAAAAATCCACATAGTGAGTGATCATTAACACATTCTTATTTATGATCTGAGGCAACCCCAGGTGGTGTGAACAATGAACAATTGACCACTAACTCAAAAGTGGTCAGTTAAAATCTACCCAGATGTGGTGGGCGATGGCGGGGGCAGTTGGGGGGGGAGGGGGAGAAAAGAAAAGAAACCCAGAAGCGCCTCAGCTGACAGGCCTCACAATGTGCCTCCAAAGGTCACAGCCTGGAGAGTTGGGGGAGGGGGGGAAGGGAGGGGCACCGGGTTCTACTCCACAAACAGGGGAACTCTAAATCAGCATGGACTGGTGACAACTGGTTTTGTTTAATGCTGTGCTTGACTTTGGGGACTCTACCTGCTGAATAAGAAAGAGCTTCAAAAAGTGTGTGGGAAAAATGGCATTATCGTTTCATTCTATTTTTTTCTGCAATCTTTTTGAGGCACCTCGTAGTTTTTAAACTTACTTTAAAAAAAAAAGACATTTTAAGAAATCATAGAACAAAGAGCAGTGACAAGACAGCAGATGACCTGGAGGAAGTCGGGATAAGACAGTGTATTAATGTACTATTTTTGAGAAGTTCAGACACATTCTTCTCTCCCAACTTTGTCTTGAAAATAGAAAATGCATTTTGTAAACTACACATTACATAAAGCTTATTCCTGGTTTCAACGTGTCATTTTACCTCGTCAACAAGACTTGAGTCAAAATACTGAGAAGCAATGTGGAGAGCAAGCTTTAGCCATATTTTATATTCTAGGGATGGCCAGAAGACATCAAAGCCTTCATACAAATCCTCCAAGGAGATGAAACAGGCCTGAAAAGACAAAGCACCAGGTTATTATTCATCACTCTTATTTAGATATATACAGATGTAGAATTGTTTGTGTGTGTGTGTGTGTGGTTTAGGCAAAAATTTAGACAGCAAATTGTTGCTCATGGAACCAATTATACACATTTTGTTCTGGAGAATTAGTTGCAATTTTCTCAATTCAGCAGTGTTCTTCCTCTCTGGGCTCCCTGTATCCATATCATCCCTCTTTGTTGACATTTTCTGTCTTTTGAACTTTGTTTTAGGGTAAGTGCTATCTTCTTAGTTTCAGATGTTGAATCTCCTCAGATATGGGCACATACCTCACAATGTCAGTGTTTAATGTGTAAGCCTGTCCTTTGGCTGCCAGGTGGTCCCCAGCAGTGAGTTTAGTTCCAGGTTGCAAGGATAGCTAAAGGGCCAAAATCTTGAAGGTCCTACCAGTCTCCATCAGACTAATAAGTCTTGTCCTTTTATCCATTTAAATTTTGTTCAACATTACCCCCACTCTGTCCAAGCTCTCACATGGTCCTGATCAGAGCAGTCAGCAGTGGTGGCTGGGCACCATATAGGTCCTCCAGTCACAGGGCAGTAGGAGACTGTGGTTTACAAGGTGCATCAGTCCTTTAGATTGTTTTCTTGTGTTCTTGATTTTCTGCACTCTCTTCCCTCCATACAGGAACAGACCCACAGTTACACATTAGATGGCTGCTCACAAGCTTTTCAGACCTCAGGTATTACTTGTCAGTATAGAATGTGGAACATTGTCTTATGTACCAAGTGACTTAGCTTTCCCAAATGCCCCTGCTGTGAGCCCATGCCCTCAAGCCCAGTGACACTTCCGCTCCAGGTGTTTGATTGTGGCTAAGAAGTTTTCATACATTTCCCCTTGTTTGCTCTCATAGATACATTTATGATCCTTACAAATAAACCAAAAACCTAACTCATAGCCACTGTGTTGATGCTGACACAGAGCAACCTTATGGGGTGGAGTAGAACTGCCCCATTGGCTTTCTGAAACCACCACACTTTGTGGGAGTAGACAGTTCCATCTTTCTCTCTCAAGGGGGAGAGTGGTTTCTACTTCTGCCCTTCCCATCAGTCTACTGTCAGGGCACCTAGCACATACAAAGGCACATGAAGAAATAGTCTCAACACAGTCCATAGTAGCAAGAAACTGGAAGCAGCCCAAATGTCCAATAGCAGGAGACGGGGTAAAGGCAAGTGGTGCACACAAACAATGGAATACCATGGAGGCTCAACACAGCATGAGACGGCCAAAGCATGAAACACCGCACGACATAGAAGGACCTGGAAGCCACTATGCTGCATGAAGCTTTTCACTCACCAAAGGACAAAGGCTGTGGGAGCCCACTACTATGAGGGACAATACCAAATAAACAGGTTCCAAAGACCAATTCACAAACAAACGGGTAAACAGCCTAAGGTCATTATTATTAGTACGGAAATAAAAGGAAGACAGATTGAGAGCATGAGTCGCAATTAACAGGCTTTGATTAGAGCTGGTGACCTACCTGGGTGCTTAAGTTGGAATGAGAGCAGAGGGGGCAGGGTGAGAAGACAGTAAGTAGAGACTAGCTGAGAGTAAGGAAGGGAGAGGTAGCGAGAGGAAGAGACAGAAGGACAGACAAGTGGCCACAGGACAAGGTGAACAAAGCCAGAGAGTGAACAATCAAATCCCATGTTAATAAGCTTGGGAGACAGAAATAAATTGTTTGAAAGGAGCACACACTTCCCCCACTGTGGCACCAGCAGAATGTGAAGCATGGGGGTATGGTTCCTGTGTGATGGCTTGAGAAGGCGAGGTGTCACTTTGCACTAGGCGGGGATGGGGTTGGAGAAGGGGTTAGAGATGCTGGCTATGGCTGAGAATGGTAGTGTCACTGCTGGGCTCTTTGATTATCATAGTACCTAGCATGTGGTGCAGCTCACTGAGGGTTGGGTAGACAGCAGTTCCAAAGTGTCTAACCAGGAGCACACTCCCAGGCTTAGCCTCCCCTAGGGTTCTCGGGAGTTCCTGATGAGAAGCTGCTCTCCCCATTGCTCTCACCAACAGATGTACGAATGCCTCCTTGGAAATTTGATGCTAGACTGCTTTCTAGCAAGGGTCGCTTCTCACTCCAGTGGAGCATCTGGTGTTTTGTACCACCTTATCTCAGTGTAGGGTGGCATCAATTGGGTGGTCTTCTCCCTTTACCCCTTCTTGAAGAAGTGACCTTGCTGATGTGAAGTCTCCTCTTTCAGTGTGGTTCTTAAGTTGTGTGTATAAGGGGATTGCTGTAAGGTTCATAGGCTCTCGCCCCTTTTGTCCACTATATATAAAGTGATAAAAAGTACGGTCCAATTAAAGCAATAGACAATTATAATAAACTGAGGAAGTTAATTTCAGTCAATCTATATGATAATTGATATGGCTCATGAGCCCCAAATTCAGGAATTGCGTTACATCCGTGTACCTATTTTAATGGTCACATTATGAAAAGTGACTGTCACGGTATTTGCTTCCAAAGGTGATTTTCTTGAATTTTACTGTTGTTCATTATTTAGGGGTGCACAGTATTCACAGAGTGGCATTATTTCCATATTGAAAGGAAGCGTTAAAACAGTAGTTCCGGGCTGAGCCCCGGTGGCATAGTGGTTGTGCGCGGGACTGCGGCCCACTGGGATGGAGGTTCAATTCCCGCTCACAGGAGCAAAGGCTGAACCTCCTACTCCCACCACCTGAGGGCGGTGATGCCTAAAAAAAAAATAAAAATAAAAAAAGCAAAAAACAGTAGTTCCCAGAATTCCTTTGGTCTCTATCAGTGAAGTGTGGCTTTCTTTAGAAATCTGAGCAAATAAGTATTCTTAGCACAACAGCTTTGTCTCCTAATGGAAGCTATTTATTGCACATTTGTGTGGACCAGGTAGTTTACCAAGACTTGAGCTTCGTGGTATCAAAGGCGGGTATCCTCTCTATGTAATGAATAGAGATGAAAAGACTCAAGGAGGGGCTGAGCCCCGGTGCCATAAGTGGTTGAGTACAGGACTGTGGTCTGCAGGCTTGGCGGTTCAAATCCAGCGGCAGTTCTCAGAAGCAGTGCTGGGTAGTGCCCACGACCACCAGAGGCAGTGATACCCACACACACAAAAAAAAGACTCAAGGAGGCCAAATAACTCACCCAAGACCCTCCATCAGGATATGCTAGAGCTCAGCAGACCCAGACATGAGACACTAGACCAGCATTCTCTCCAATAGCCCAACTAGTTAGACAAGTAAATGCAGTAACAGAAAGCAAAGGACAGAATAATATTGGCCTTCCTTACTTACTTGAAGACTGAGCCAATAACAATAGAGAGAACCCACTTACTTGTAAAATAGTCTCACAGATGGCAGTGAAATCATTTTCACGTTTAAGCAGACAGTTCAACTCTCCGATGATATCGCCACTAGTGCAGTACTCAGTGAACATCGTCATTTTGGATATTTTTTCAGGTTTTAGGCTACTGTCTACTCCAACGGCAGGACGTGAACTATGCAACTGCAAAGAAGGAATGGGGGGGGGGGAGGCAAAGGGAAATAAGAAATGATTTTTGATCAAACCATCAAGGCCCTGGATAGTGCAAATGGTGGATGCTATTGGGTGCTCAGCAAAAAGTTGGAGATTTGAGTCTTCCCAGAAGAGCCTGAGCAGAAAAATCTGGTCATTGAAAACCCTACCTAACTCTGACTGAAACCAACTCTATATTTGTTTTGACCAAACCATAGGAATTCCCACTGTTTCCTGTGATGATGGCACTGGAAGAAAAATATTCTTTACGAGCCTTGTCAGATTGTGAAATAAGAATTATATTTACAAAGATTAGGCTTTCACCTTTCAAATCTTGCTCTCAGCTTTTACAAATACAACTTTCTACATATAGTTTTTCTTATACAAAATTCCCATGAAAGCTGGGCTCTACAATCTGCAACTAATGCAGACGCCAACTGTAATGCCATGAAATATCTGTATCACAACAAGCCCATGCTTCAGGGGTTAGGAGGAGAGACACTTCTGATGGCACAGGTGCATACATCAGATGCGTTGAATTAACATGCCTGCAAACCAAACCCTGATTTCAGTACAAGCTTTGTTTTCTTTTCTGTTGCTTAAGAAGCGTCACCATGAGGCAACAGAAAAGATTGGCTGAGCTCCTTTAGGAAGCGACCCTATAGACACAGCTGAGAAAAGATGAGGAGGCTGAGACTTCAGTGGATAGCTGCCGGCAACGACCAGAAGGGTTATACAGTTTTTCCAGGACGTCTAGTCAATAACAGCAAAGAGTAAGGCAACATGTTCAAGACCCAGGAGAGCAAAGGGTTGCTGAAGAAGGTGGTTGTGAAAACTGCCCCTTTCCTAGAAATTACCATCTGGAACCTATGCTTCCATACTTCCAGAAAACTTGGAAAATTGTTATAAAGTGGCCGTAATGTTGAATGCAGTTCAAAGCCACAAAACACGCTTCCCCTTTCTTTAGAGAGATTTAAAACAAACAAACAGAATTCTAAAGATGTTCCCTAAGATTCCCAGCCCAATGCTGTTCAGTCAAACACTAACTTAAGCATTACTGGGCATGGAATGAACGCATTAAGGAATTAACTCAATTATTCTATCCCAAACCAAACTCATGACCATCAAGGTAATTTGGACCCACATCAACACTAATAAGACAGGGTAGAACTGCCCCCATGGGTTTCTGAGACTGTAATTCTTTGTAAGTATATTCTAAGGTGTAATTAAGGTTACTAATCAACTCATTTGAAATAAAGAGATTCTCCTGACTTGTCCATGTGGACTCAGTGGTCCAGTCCTTAAAAATAGAAGGAGTCAGAAGAGTTTCTGGTGAGATGCAGCACCCAGAGAAGAACTTGACAAGTCTTTGCTGGCTCTGAGACAGAAGGGTCTTCACACAAGGAAATACTGAAAAGGGGAGCCCCATGAGCCAGCAGGGAAATAGGACCACTGTTTCCACGATGATCTCAGTTTCTTGATGCTGTCATAACATAAATACCACAGGTGGCTTGAAGGAAGAGGCTTTAAAGAACCTCACACTTATGGAGGCTAGGAAAAAAGCCCTGCTGGCATAATGGGCTGCACATTGAACTGCAAGCTGCACAGTCAGTGGTTCTAATCCACCCGTCTCCCATAGGAGGAAGATGAGTGTATCTGCTCCCATATAGTTTTAAATCTAGGAAACGGACATAGACAGCTCCGCACTGTTCTACGGTGCTACTGTGAGCACTGCTACTTAAGGACAGTGAGAAGGGGGGCAGAGGTCCAACTTCACGGTACTGGCTCCAAGGAAATGCTCTCTGTGGGCGCTGGGAGAAGAGCCTGCTCCACTTCCACAGTTCCATTATTCTTTGATTCTTTTGGTGATTCTCACCTGGCGTCTGACTCCTCCTGTTTGTGCTCACACCTCTGCATCTCTGCTGCTCTGGGCCTCTCTCAGAGTGATGCGGTTAGGGCATGTCCTACACTGCTGTCATCTCGTTAGCATATTAAGAAAGCCCTGTTCCCTAACAGGTAGACCTAATGCCATTGGGTCATTTCCAACTCATGGTGACCCTATTGAACACAGGAGAGTTGCCACAGCGGGGTTCTGAGACTTTAAATGTCTATGAAAGTAGACAACCTCCTCTGTCTCCAGACGAGCGAATGGTGGGTCCATGTGCTTAGCAGCTCAGTGTGTAAGCCCACTACGCCACTAGGTCTCCTTGCGTTCCAAAAATCTATGACCATAGAGTAGAACTGTTCTTGTGGGTTTCCGAAAGTGTACATCACTGCCTTCTGGTAGGAGTGGGAGACCCAGCCTTGCTCCTCGAGAGCTGCTGCTGGATTTGAACCGCCAGCCCAGTGGGTCGCAGTCCCGCACTCATCCACTACGCCACCGGGGCTCAGCCCCCGAAACGGTGTGTCTTTATGGGAGTAGAAAGCCTCCTCTTTCTCCCACTGAGTGGTTTCAAACGGATGCCCTTGTGGTAAGTAGCCAGCACACAGCCCACTGCACTATCAGCACTCCTTTCCCTTTGGGAGGATAATGCTCCCAAGGAACAATCTGGAAGGACACAATTCAATCCATACAAGCAGACTGGAAGGAGAGTCAGCTAACAATCCAAATGAGATTGGAAACCAATTCTCTCCTGGAGCTGTAAAAAGAGAAAAGAGTCATGTTGACATTTGGATTTCAAGCGGATAAGGCTCAAGCTCAAAAGAGTCCAGTCTGGCGGAATTCTAATTGGAGATAATCAATATAAGCAGTGACTTATGTGGTCATTTATGTTGGCAGCAATAGAAAATGAATACATACATCCTCAGCCCAAAAGCCATTGAATTTACATGAAGATGACTTAGCTACCAGCCATTGTAGAAAAATCCCTCCAAAGGAACATGCTATGGGACATTATTGTCGTATTTTACACAATCTTTTATTTCAAGTGTTTGCTATGACAGCTAATAGATACTAGTAGCCATGTAGTCTTGTTATGTTTTTAAAGGGGAGAGCCAGAGCAGCGAGATGGCTAATCATAGCATATTGCCTCTACCCCCCGGTCTCTCTCTCCTCTGGCAAGCTTCCTATGGTTTGTTTTGCTCACTGTCTGTCCCAGCTCCCTGGAATCAGTCCACTAGACTGGAAGTCCCAGGATGGCAGGAACCTTCATCTGCTTTATCAGCACTTTGGCCAGCCTGGTGGGCCCAAAGCCAGGACTTGGAGACACGAGTGAGTGAACAGATGCATGAAAAGCCGAGACTTGTGCTGGAGAGGGCCTAGCAAAACCATTTCTGAAAAGCCATCCACTGGAAAGCTCATGGTGAAAGCACACCGGTGGTCAGCTCAGGTGACTACTGCTACTTCTTTAGTGGGCGGTGTCAGCTGTCTTTCAGTCACTGACCCCTGGCCCACACCCGTCACGGTGATCCAGGGCCTTACAGAAGAGAACCGCTCCTTCAGGATCTCTTGGCAGTACTCTTTATGGGAACAGATCGGAAGATTTGACTTTTATGGAGTGACTGGGTGATTTTGAAGCATCAACTTTGTTGTCAGAAGCCAACCGCAAAACCACTTACACCTCCCAGGCCCTTGGTTCTCAAACTCGGAAAACAATCCAACTCATAGTGGCAAAGTAG
This sequence comes from Nesogale talazaci, assembly GCA_004026705.1. Lineage (NCBI taxonomy): Eukaryota > Metazoa > Chordata > Mammalia > Afrosoricida > Tenrecidae > Nesogale > Nesogale talazaci. The sequence goes on from PVJH01006993.1 coordinate 86,073, forward strand.
AACTGCCCGTGTGGGTTTCTGAGACTATAACTCTTACAGAAGTTGGAAATGTCACCTTTCTCCCATGGAGAGGTCGGTGGTTTGGAATGGCCCCACGCTCAATCACTACACACACCCCAGGACTCCTCTTGACTCCTTGTGACTTAGTATTATAATATGTTCATTATCATAGTTTATTGTCATGATTGACTTTTATATTTTTAAGGTCATTAATACTCATTTCAAAAGAAAAAAGGAAGTTAAATATGTCATTGGTCATTTGCCCTGTAAGAGCTCATGGCTATGGCCATCTTCCAGAACAGTGTTTCTCAAAGTGGGGAAGTATTTCCCTGGTGGGAGGCAAGGGTCACTTGAGCAACCCAGGGGAGTTACACTTTAACTTGGGTTATCAACTATCGTACCAAAGTTTTTAATTGTCAGGGGGGTGTTGAATAATTTTTTTTCTTCCTGAAAAGCGGACAATAAGCCAAGTAAGTTCAGGAACCTAACCCCAGGATTTAAGAATTTTAGATCATAGGGGGTCATAGGTGAGACTCGCCAAATGTATTCTGCTGTCAAGTTCAAGGGCAAAGATGTTCTTATCCCTGCTTCCCTTAGGTCAGATTAAAAGCTGTGTTTTCAATCCTCATCCCACTTGATGTCTCTGAGTACTTAATTTTGTGGCCCAGTCCCTTGTTCCTGAAACTCTCGTTTCCTTTCGGTGAGTAACCTGAACACTCCAAGTATGGGTTTCCTTGTTTAGTTGGCTATGAGGGCTAAGTAACGGCTAAAGCATTTTGTAAAATGTGAAGCACCTTTCGGGTGTTGGCTGTTATCATTATTTCTCAGTGGTTGTGTTTCATCATTGCAGACATAGTCGTCTGAGAAAGTGAAAAGTTTTACATTTTCTCAGTTCCTAAAACTCCTTGTGCTACAGTTAAAAAAGAAACTGACAGCCATGGAGTCCATTCTGATTTTAAACAACCGTATAGGACAGGGTAGAACTGTCCTTGGAAGTTTCCAAGACTGTGACTCTCATGGAAGGAGAAAGCTTCACCCCCATTCTCCAGAGGAGTTGACTAGTGCTTTCAAATGGCTGACCTTTCAGCTATAGCCTAATGCATAACCACTGGGCCCTCAGGGCTCTTGTGTTACAGTGATATATTTCAAAATACATTTTCAGTAAAAAAAAAAAAAAGAAAGAAAAAGTCCCTTACAATCGCCATTCCCGAAATGATTAAGTATATTCCTTGAGGCATTTCTCCTTCCTTACATATGATATCTCCATAGTCAAAATATGCAAGTTTGGCCTTTTTCTGGAGAAAAAAAAAAAAAGGACAGAGTCAATACAAAAGCTCTGCAGTCTACTTCTCTAAATGGAACTATGATTTATAATCCCAAAATGTTTTTTAGATAACAGAAAAGCACAAAACTACCTTATTTGAGATGTGCTCATGAGGTAGACCACATCAACTTTTAGAAAGAAAAGGAGAGCGCTAACAAGGTACCTTATATACTTGAGTATAAGCAGACCTGAATTTCAGTCGAGGCACCTAATTTTACCACAAAAAAATGCATTAAAAACGTGCTGAAAAACTCAACTTCTACACGAGTATATGTGGTATGTTGTCGTTCCCCAAAACAAAACAAACCCAGTGCTATCAAGTCAATGCTGACTCATGGTGACCCCTGGGAGAATCCAAGACTGTGGCTGCTGTTTACAGGAAGAGAAAGCCCAGTCTTTCTTCCTCAGAGAGGTAGGTGGGCTTGATCTACGGACCATGGGGATCTCAGTCCAACAGGTAACCACTGCAACACCAGGACACCTCCTGTGGTTGGGTGACGTCAAGTCAATGGTAGGCGTGTGAAAGTCCATGTCACAGAGTAAACCAGGTTATGTATGCTGTCTTTAAACGGAGAAGTTCTGGTGGCACCCGTTGTTCTGTGGTTGGCTACTAACAAGAAGGTCACTGGGCGGTTTGAGCCTACCGCCCATTCCATGGCAGAAAGACAAGGCAGTCTGCTTCTGTAAAGATGTGCAATCTTGGACAGCCTGCTGTGGAGGCAGTTCTATTGCACCCTCTGTCTGCGTGGGTCAGACTTGCCTTCCATGGGAGCGCAGCACCAGGTCATTTCCCTGGGACACCTGAGGGTGGGTTAAAAATGCCAACCTTTGTTGTAGCAGCCAAGGGTTTAACCATTAGGCAACCAGAGCTCCTTGAACAAAGTGTAGGCTTGAGGATGCATGCCTTGTATGGTAACTCATAGCATCTTCAATAATATTTATGCAAGAAACAGGATGTGTTTAGGCCCTGCTTGTGGTTTGGATTATAATGACACACTAAACCAGTCCCTGTCTCAGAAGACCTTGTAGTTAAGGAGCATAGAGAATTATAATTCACTCAAAAGATACAGAAAGAGGACACCATATAAAAAGACAGAAAGGCCACATGAGCCTGTCTTGGGTGTCCAGGGAAGGCTTTACAGAGAAGCTAAGGCTGGAAGCAAAAGGGACCGCCATGATTCGAAGAGCTGGAAGCCATCAGGCAGAGGGGTCAGCCTATGCAAAGACTCAGAAGCAGAGTCATCACTAGGGGTGGTGCCACCCAGAGCAGTAATTGATGGTGTTTCCCTAGCTTGCCATGGAACTCCACGGGACTCCTCCCTGCCGGACCTTATAGAATACTCAGTAACGCTTACTATCAATCGCCATCAGGAACCACTCTCATTCAGGAACCAACCCCGCTGCTGTGGAGTCAACTCTCACTGGTGATGGCCCCAAGGGTTTCAGAGTAAAACTACTCTAACTCGGTTTCTGTGCTCTATTAGAAATAATAGGTGATCAGGCCTTTCCTCCAAGGTACTTCTGAGTGGATGTGAACTGCCAACCTTTTGGTTAGTATCTGGGTATTTTAACCACTCATGGACTTTATATTAAGGAAAGGGTCACTTAAAGACTCAAAGATGTTTATAAAGGGTAGAGAGATCTGCATAGGTGTGGTGCTAAGGGGGTGGGGAGCAAGAAGATTCTGGGCTTCTTGTCCTTCTCCAGGTTTAGCCTGTATTGACCAGTCCAGAAGCTAGTTTTTCATGTGCTAGATTTTGCACCAGGAGGTGCAAAACATTAAAAATAATTACCGTCAACCTTGACCCAGAGCAGATAACCAACTATTTACCTTGAAAAACTCCATGAGAACATCTTTATTTTCCAGCCAAATGATGTTATGAAGATATTTCTCAGGAGTAGGAGGTGGGATTGCCATTGGAAAATTATTCAGTGCTTTTATTTTTTTCAGAAACACCTAAAAACAATAAAGATAATGAAGGTCAAATCTTGGAACAAAAAAAAATGGTATTAGGTAAAAATAAAGGAAATCTGAATAAGCTATGAACTTTGGTTAATAATCACATATCAATATTGATTCATGGATTATAACCAATGTGCCATTCCAATATAAGGTGTTAATAGTAAGGAAAACTGTGAATGGGAGTTCAATTGAGAACTTTCTATACTCTGCAATTTTTTTCCTATGAACCTAAAACAATTCTAAAAATTGTAGTCAACTAATAAAGATAAGCTTTATTAAAATATAAAATATGCAATAAAAATTAAAAATAAGATTTTTGTTTTTCTTTTTTGTTTTTTTTTAGATTTTTGTTTTTCAGTAATGATCAGATTCACTTGTTTAGAGAATATGCTGCTATGAAATTTTAACCTTGATTGAGTTTTAGTTCTTTCGTTCTATCTAAATAATCCAATCAAACCTTTTTATTGTCTCAATTTTCCCTTTAATAGATTGAGCCCATTATTTGATTAATCTAATTAACAAGCCATTCTTCTTTGTTTTAATCTCCAATGACCTAACCTGTATGTTGATTACAAAATGATTTAATGCCATGTTCTCATTCTCTCTATCTTAATTTTTATTATTTTTAACTCTTGGTCTTATCTTTTGGAGTCCTGGTAGTTTAGTGGGTTACAAATCGGGCTGATAACTGCAAATTGAGCAGTTTGAATCCACCAGCCACTCCATGGGAGAAAGGTGAGGCTTTCTACTTATGTGACGATCTACAACAGTGGTTCTCAACCTGTGGGTCATGACCCCTTTGGGGGACGAATAACCCTGTCATGGGGGTTGGCTGATTCCTAACAGTAGCAAAATTACAGTGATGAGATAGCAACAAGCATAATTTTATGGTTGAGGGCGGCTCCACCCCATGAGGAACTGTACGAGAGGGTGTGGTTTTAGGAAGGGTAAGAACCGCAGACTCAGAGTCTCAGAAACCCGTAGGGGCTTGTTCGACTCTGTCCTGTAGAGCTGCGATGAGTCAGAATGACTTGATGATCATGAAATGAATCAGAAGTTTGGTCTTGGCTTTCATGTTATGTACTTTGGGGGTGTGGAGGGAGTGTTGGATAAATAAATGATGGACTCAAAAAACAGGGAAGGGGACTATGGGATCAGGGTTGTATTAATTGAGTATACCAAGCTTCTCTCAGAGCCCATGGCATACTGTAGCTATCCAATATGTACTTCTTGAATTAAATTGCAAACATTTTTCAAGGCTGTATAAGCAGGCATAGAGCATCTCCTTGCCTGAAATTGAACAGTTGGTGGATGTCATTGGATATGTGCTTGCTAAATGCCTGATCTGCCCATTACCTTTCTAAAGAGCCCAATAGGAAGTCCCTCTCCTTTTAACGGCTATTATATCTTTTTTGAACCTTCAGTTAAGTCTTACAGAGCCTTCAAAGTGATAAGTAGAGTGCAAAATTACATATACAATATGTAAAGTAACTCTATTCTCCTACTATCAGACAGTATGAAGAAATCATAATCCATTGTCTGGTGTTCCAGAGACTAGAGACATAGGGAAGTAAAGGAAGAGAGCTGGCCTGTCCCACACCCATTCCCTTCTGGGGTCAAGAAGAGGAAAGTGTGTCTAGGGAATGCAGTGTCAGATTGTCCACCAGGCAGGCAACTTGTGCGTATTTACTCATCTGTAGTGAACACTGCAGGAGCCTTGGTGACAGAGTGGGCTGCACACTGACCTGCTAACCACTGTCAATGGTTCATACCCACCAGTAGCTCCTCAGGAAAAAAACCAGGCTGTCTGCTCTCATGAATATTTAGACATCTCAGAAACCCAAAGGGATACTTCTTGATCTGTGATCTGCAGGGTCACCGTGAGTTAGAACTAATGGGGTTTTTTTGCTTTGTTTTCTTTTGTCTTTGCGCGAACGGTGCCATTTTTTTTTCATGACCTCAAAGATTCTACTTCTGGCATGACTGGCATCTGTCTTTGCCCCAACCCTACAGAACTGAAGTCTTTTCTCAAATTTGTGACCCTTAACAGGGATGAAATCTGGTGAAGTCCAGGTTCACGACAGTAAGCACAAGTAAGCCCATGCTTAGCTGACTCAATGGGAAATCCACAGCTGGGAATGACCAGAGCACAGTACATGGTGTCCAGGGCTGGGAGCTCCCAGTGACGGGAAGTGAAGTGACACACACACAGTGGCCATTACAGATGGAAGGTGGGAGCACAAGGTCATCAGTCTGCTGTGTAGGAAGTAGACCTTTGGGTGGGGTTGCAAGAGTGCTCCTATTTAACCCAGACAAGATGGTGGATGAGAGAGGAAAGGTTGATTAGCGTGGTCAGCCTTTGTTGTTGTTATTGTTTGGGTTTGTGTTCCCACTCCCATTTTACATTATGAATCGTTAGCAAGTAACATTTATAATTTTTCAGAAGTCCATATTTCTCAGCTAGCCACGTCAGGACGTTTACCCAGCAGTGAAAAAGACAAAGGCCCTGAAGGAGATGGATGGACACTGTGGCTGCAATAATGGGCTGAAGCACAGGAGCAATTGTGAGGATGCGCAGGGCCAGGCAGTGTTTGGTTCTGTTGAGCTAAGGTTGCTGTGGGCTGGAACCAACTAGCTGGCACTGAACAACCACAACACCTACCCCCCTTCCTCTCAGAACTGCCACTCTCCTCCCCACCGACACACACATACACGGGGCATCCACTCCCTACCATGTGAGTCCCACCTCCCAAAAGAATCCCACTTGTCTACAATCATGGGGGGTGGGGGCAGAGCCTGAGCTGTACATATTCCAGTACATAGTCATGGTCTGCAGAGAAAAATCTAGTTGGTCTGTAGACGGAACCAAAGAGAGATGACACAGAGGGCAGGCAACCCAGATGGGAACTAGCGAATCCTGAAATCTTTCCAGACCCTGGTTCAAGTCCCTTCCTGAGATATGGCCACAAAACTTGACTACTTTTGGGCTACACTCCGTGTTCTTACAATAATACACACACCCCTCTTCAGCCCCACTATTTGCCAGTCCTAGCTCAAGTTGGCTTCTGTTCATCACGGCCATGTGGTTTTAATTAACTGCCTGCATCAGGCAGTAATAAAAACTTTCACTGGCACTGACAAAAGCGACCAGGAGTTGCAGGATTGAACACCTTAAGTCATTATGGTTTCTCCAGTGTGCCTCGGTTCTCACACCTGCTGAGACAACCTGCGGGCTGGGCAGTAGGCTGAAGGAATCAAGGATTGGATTGCAGGTATATTGCGGCTATAACACTATTAGAAACTTCTTTATTACCGTATATATTTCGATGCCTTCATGCTTATCAATAATACCTCTGGAACATAGAAAAGTAAGGTTCTTCTGAGCTTTAAGAATCACATTCAGGATTGCTTGTTTAGACTTCAAAGCAATGACAACATCACGCCCCTCATGTTCTATAAGGCCTGAAGCAAATAAAGCCATCAGTAAGCAATGATGGGATAATCACAATATCTGATGATGGTTTCTAATTTCCAGACACCCTTCATTTTGGTTTCACCTGGAGCTTGTGAGACCTGTGGAACGATGTTTAGTTTCACCTGTCTGGATGTCTTCATGGAGATCCTTTACCAGGATAGAATCATGAAAACACTGATTCCATACTCCCTACCATTCTTTAAAACATAACATAAGGCAGCGATTCCTACGTCCTGCATCTCTAAAAGCATAGAAGTAAAATAAAAGCAAGATGTCAATAGTACCAGTGGTCCAAAGACTGCTAAGTATTCCGACTTACTGTCTCCGAAGGGGCCTTTGGTGGAGGATTGCTTACCTGTTGGGCTCCTCACTGCAAGGCCAGCCATTTGAAACCACCAGCAGGTCTGTGGAAGAACAACCAGGCTTTCCACTCCTCTAAAGAGGGGCATGCTCAGACACCCACAGGGCCAGTTCTACCCTCTCCTGTCGGGTTCCTGTGACTTGGAAGCGACCCAAGGGCTGTGAGCGTTGAGGTTTGTTCCTCCAAACGGACACTTTCGTTCATTAGAGCATGTGCTTTCCAGTTTGCTTTTGGAAACGTGATCCCTATCAAATCCATCTGGCATCTTACAATGTGGTAATGAACACAGTGTGATTTAATGATCTTTTCTTTTATAATAACTCCCATTTAGGAAGCGCCAACTCTGTGCAGGCCATATACCAGATATTGTTATATGCACTGATGCCCTGAGAACCTGAAACATGAACTTTCTATAGAAAAAAAAACCAAACAATTCTACCTAAAGTTCCAAGTCTCCCACGCTGTTCTTCCAGGAGCGCAAGTACTCAAAGCCTAACTGCAGAGGCTCAAGAAATGACATCGTTTGAAACCCGACATGCCCACATCTCCATGCGTATCTTTTTCTTAGAACCTTAACATGCATATGTTCCACATGCCTCCCCTTTCTTTCCTCTGTGCTCTGATAACAACTAAGAGGACTCCTAACTTCCTGTATTGATCTCTTAGAATGCTCAGACCCTCCACTGACTCGAACCTCCATATGGTTTTATCCATACCAAGCCCAGCACATGTGTATAACAAATGCTTGGTGGTTGAACATATAATAAATGAATGAAAGCACATAAGCGAATGAGGTCGTCCTCCTCTGGTGAAATGAAACTTAAATCTACATACCTAGTTCTCTCACAGCATCTCGCCTGTTCGTTTCCAAAATGTTATTCAATTTCTGTAAGAAATTAAGGACACTATTCACTTTCCATTACACGTGCTTTAAAAATGGAAGAGAAGCGTGGTAGAGGCGGTGCCGTTTCATTTGTGATTGGAGGGAGACATTGGGCTCAATCCTGTCCTCGGTACCAACTCAGCTGCGTGGCCCAGGCTCAGATCAATATCCCACTGCACGCCTGCGGCTAGTCCGTGGCTTGCCTGGCGGGTTCCTGGGCCCGCCCGTCTCAGACAGGACCAGACTGTGCTGCCCGGGGCTAGGAGTGTTCTCGGGGCTAGCGGCCGATGAGCTGCGCCCCCAGGGAGCCAGTCAAGCAGAAGAGCCCGCAACCAAGTGACTGATGGGAAATGATGGCATCTGTGAGTTCAAGTTCAGTTCCTTGAGGAACTACAGAAACTGCTCCATGCCAGGGCTCCTCGGTCTCCAGGCGTTCACCCCACACATGCGCGTGGAAAAGCTACCGTGTCCCAGATACTCTTTCTCCTGCGGCTTACTCTCTAATTTTGTTTGGCCAGGCCAACCCTCAAGGGACCAAACCTACGTTGCCAGGTGCCAATGACTGAAATTCTGCCCTTGAATGATTCATGAATTGGTGCTAGTGATTGGCCACGGGCTGCAGCAACACGGGCCCAAGCACAGCCATCTGTGGGAGGATGGCACAGGGCTGGGCAGAGGTTCGTTCTACTGTGCACCGGGGTCACTAGGGGCGGGGCAGCACCGACCAACAACAGCAACTGGTTTGTTTCCTAAGGTGACAGCGGTTTTAAAAAACCTCCCTGAAGAGTTCGTTGGTTTAGGAGAAGCCCATGAGATAAATCCACTCAAATTGACTATAAGAAGTCAGTGTATCATTTTTATTAAATTCTTTCCTCCTCGCTTACTATTTATCATAAAAAAAAACTGGTTGGTGATCCAGATGTGATTGCATAGGAGCACAGAGAACAGTTAATTCCCCTCATACCAAAGCGGACGTAGAGCAGGAAGATTCCTGTGGGGTGACATTGCCAGGAGAACCTAGAAACAGACTCCTGTCCACAAAGAGTATTCTCCTGATACTCTAGGTATAGCTGTGACCGCTCTAAAGGCGAGCTACCACCAGCCAGTTTCCTGAACCACACCACTTCCAAAATAAGCATCAGAGTCTGGTGCCTACACATGTATCAAAAAGTCCCATAAGTCTTCACTGGAGCCTTCTCAGAAAAACACCCATGGGAGATTGACTTTAGTCTCTTACACATCAGGGCCACTATCTCCTAGTCTTCTCAAAGCACATTCTCAATGGACCCCCAACTGTTTTGTTTGTTAGATAGCAGCTGGAGTGTCAACAGCAGAGACTGTTCCTTCCTGCAGCACCTCCTATCACATCATGAACTGCTTGATTCCCTGTAATGATTCCAATTTATTTGTAAAAGTGCTCTTGTAAGAAAGTAACATACTTAAGTAATTCCCTTCCCACCCACCAACCAAGACAACCAGGGGTTGCTTCTTACCTCGTATATTGACTCTCGGCTAGAAATTTGTTTAATTAAATATTTGGCATCCTCTTGACTTTTGACATAGCCTTTTGTAATACTATACATCAAGCTGAGGCGCTTTTTAATTAGCACATCTACAATATTAATCAGGACTGGTATTATGACCTGGGATATTGGGGAAAAAAGGGGAGAAACCCTGTAATTTGGAAAGCAACAACAAAGTAGCCTCAACAGCAAAGATTCTTTGGGGGGGCATCACTGCCCTCTGGTGGTTGTGGGAGCTACCCAGCCTTGCTCTCGAAGAATTGCTGCTGGATTTGAACTGCCAAGCCAATGGGCCGCAGTCTTACACTCAACCACTACACCACCGGGGCTCAGCCGCAAAGGTTCTTGTTTTTCTTTTGTTTTCTTTTGTTTTTCCGCAAAGGTTCTTAAAGTGTGGTTAAAATAAGAACTCTTAATAAACCCAGGGGCAAGGGAACAACAAATGATCCAAAATCAGTGATGAGGAGGGTGTAAGAGACCTGGTAGGGCTTGATCAAGGGCAATGCAACCAAGAGAAATGACTGAAACTCAAATGAAGGCTGAACATGATGGTGGTATAAGAGGAAAGTTCAAGGAAATAGTGGAAAGAATTAGGAGGCAAGGGGCATTTATAGAGGTCTAAGTACAGGCATGTATATATGTAAATATATCTTATAAGAGGATAGAGAAATAGATCTATGTGCATATACTTAAAGGTTTAATATTAAGGTAGCAGATGGACATTGATCCTCCACTCAACTACCCCCTCAATGCAAAAACACTCTGGTCTATTAAACTGGCATTCCATGATGCTCACCTTCCTGACATGATCGCTGAAGATGAAGTGGGTGCATGAGGAAATGTGGTGAAGATAGCTGATGGTTCCCAGCTATCAAAAGATACAGCTTCTGTGGTCTTAAAGGCACGGAGATAAACAAGCTCAGAAGCAACAAATACCACATGAAAGACGCACATCAGCCTGTGTGATCACAAGGTGTCCAAGGGATCCAGTATCAGACATCAAAGACCAAAAAATCACCTCATTGTGAATGAGGGGGAGTGC